>LBNU01017017.1:28540-40739 GCA_014162995.1 Artemisia annua | reverse complement strand
TCGCATGATCCAGGTTGCTACCACGTGTCTATGAGGGCGCTCATCCTTCTCCAACGACAACTTGGATAAAGGGAAGTCAAATGGGAAAGATAGCAGAATCAAGTCCAACAAGAACATTTTCCTCCAGTCTGAAGCTTGTCCACCTTTCTTCCAAAGACATTGAAGGCGCTGACGCGCTTCGTGAACGTTATCCACCCGTTACCACGTAGTGCAGATAAACGCACCGATAAAGGTGGGTGGTGGAGGAATTGCCAATAAACGACAGTTAACCTCGAAATTGGATATTTCCAGCGACTAATGGGGTGCAATTGGGAAATAGAATGTATAGTATTACAAGGATATCCTCAGGGAATAGACGTGATGGCACGTGCGAAATTCGCCATTCTAAAACGCGTGTAATGACGCCCACCTTCCGTACGGGATAGATCCTCTATGGTGATCTTCTGGATCCGGCACCACGCTTGGATTCAAGTGATCAAGGGTATGATAGTAGAATCCGTAGGAACTGTTGAAGTTCATTCTCGGATATAATAGAATGGCACTCTCTTCAACTGAATAACCATTTTTCAAAATGGCCCCGCAGGTACCTGGTTTAGAATTGAGGTTTCGGCGGAACGGAGGGTATTTTTGAGGAACTTATGCACTTTTTTCACTGTGAAGAAACCGGTAAAAAAATGAAAGTGGTATTTATATGTTCGTCTCGACCCACCGATGACGGACACTGGATCCAACTAACTCAGAATATGTGGGCTGGGGTGTGCAAACGGTACGGGACAACGCGTGGATAGCGTTTCGTTTCGAGGTGAAATGATTTAAACTTTTCAACTAGATTCATTGCACATGCCTTTTGGCGCAAACGACTGAATTCTTCCACGACGCACGCGTTGGGAATAATTTGGGCATGTGTAGTCTAAGCATCCGCACTCTTATTGTCGTGCGCACACTAGACTGGTGGGACGATGAGTATAGTACTTACACCGGTCACGGACCCGATTAGTAAACAATAATAATTTTAAAGGCCCGCTCGCGTGGCCCAGATTCATGACAGTGGACTACAAGCGGTGGCTTTGGCATAAACAAAGGCCAAAACATATTTATGAACGATAAAGGAACTTCTAAATAAAAGGAAAATCACTAGCATATCCGATATCGGTGATACGCCGTAGAGTAAGAACAAGTAACTTAATGTTACACGCCTATAAATAGAGGGAACCCTAACCCTCGCAAAGGTACGATTCATAAAGCGATCCTAACTCTTCTCACAAACCCTAAAACTACGATTACTTACTCTCACGCCGGAGGATAATCGGGGGAGACAATCCCTCGATAAGCCTAACGGTGTTTGTTTCTTTCTTAGTGCGCAGGTCTCAAGCAATTGATACGAAGGAAGGAACCCAAACAAGGAACGCCCAACTTTTGTATCAACAACTGATGTGCCCTCGTATTCTTCCCCCTTTCTTTTTTTCTTGAATTTCTATTCTTTTTTGAATAAAAAAATTGAACACTTCAAGATTTTCAAACATTTTTTCAGATTTAATTAAAAAAAAATCAAAAACAATGTGCTCTTTTTTATCATATTAACCCTCAATTATCAAAGAATACATATACAGATTTTTAAATTTTCTTTGGGTTGAATAACTTTTAGTGCACATGATTAATTAGCTCGGTAAAATATAAAAATATTAAAGTTTGTAAGAGTATATACATGTAATTATCCATATCTAATTATTTGCATTATATATATAGGTCAACATTTGCTCAAAACTTCACATTTTCTTTATCTTCTTTGAAAGGCTCAAAACTTCACACGTTAGCGCAAGAAGATACTTAAATACAGATCTCAAAGAGACATATCCATAAAAATGGGAGGAGAGGTATACAATCTTATTGTTGATTTGAGTATAGCATTGGCATCTCTCGTCTATTCTCATAGTGTAGGTATGCTTATTTCAAAAGGTACAGCTAGATTCTTGGCTTTATTTCCAGTAATATGTGTTTTTGTATGTCTTCCCCTAAACCTAAAAACCATCATCTTTGCCGGTCCGATATCTTTCTTATTGTCATGGCTTGGAAGCTTCAAACTCATCCTTTATGCCTTTGGGCAAGGCCCTTTATCTACAGATCCGGCTCTTACTTTATATCATTTCATTTTTGCGGCTTGTCTACCCATCAAAATCATAAGAAATCAGGAAAATGCATCTCACCAAATCAAGAAAAAATCTTACATAGATTATGCTCCTAAAGTTATATTGTTTATCCTCTCAATTATCGGATATGGTTACAAGGACTATTTTCACGCATTAGTGACCATATGTTTTATTGCATACTCCTTTGTCTTCATGTTTGTAGTATCTTTCAACATGATTGCTCTTTTATTTGGAACTATACTTGGGGTAAAGCTAGAACCACAATTCGACGAGCCTCACCGTGCTACATCTGTACAGAACTATTGGGGAAAAAGATGGAATCTAGTGGTTTCTGATATACTACGCCTTATAGTCTATAATCCAGCTCGTGCCATCTTTAGCCATTTTTTTCCCGAAAGATGGGTATCAGTGCCCGCTGTTATCACAACATTTCTAGTGTCGGGGATCATGCATGAAATGATGTTTTATCACCTTGGCCTATATAATCCAACTTGGGAAGTCACTTGGTACTTTATACTTCAGGGGCTTTGGATTGGAATGGAGATTGTGATCAAGAAAACCTTAGGTAAGAGGTTGGAGCTGCCGCCCATTTTGGCTTGGCTAATAACAATTACATTTCTAACGCTTACTACCCATTGGTTGTTCTTTCCATCATTCTTAAGACTCGATCCATTGGTTACGATTTGTAAAGAAACAATGGCGTTAATAGGGTTCATGAAACATGGTCATTTACTTAGTCTTGAAGAGCACGCATGTCCATTTTTCGGGTAAACGGAAAAGGATATTTTTTCAAGTTATGTGGAAAGTCGAGCTTGCCGTTTTGGCTTTGATGTATGCGCTCTAATTGGTATGTGACCTGATGACGTATAGTCTATATTCGGGTCACGAACCCGAATATCATGACTCACTAATATTAAGCCCACCACGAGTGGGCTACGATAATAATAATTGGAATACCAATTAGACGGTTTGGGCTCACGAGGCCCAAACCCAAAACTATTTATGGATTAAGATATAGGATATCTCCTAAATAAGGAGATATATATCGAATATCCGATATCGATGGATACACCGAAGAGTGAGAAGCACGAAACCTTATCGGTTACGTGTGTATATATAGGGCATCATAGCTCTCGTCTAAGGTACGACTTACAACCCTAAAACTCTTCACAACCCTAAATTGATTACTTACTCTCACGTCGGAGGATAATCGGGGGAAACAATCCCTCGATAAGCCTAACGGTGTCTGTTACTTTCTTAGTGCGCAGGTCTCAAGAGCATTAAGATATGATTGGTACGAGAACAGGAACCCAAACAAAGAACGCCCAACTTTTGTATCAACATGACCGTTTCTGGATATTTCATTAGCTATCATGAAATGTTCACCCAACAAGATTGAACTTTATAGTCTCTTCTAAAATTAAACTTTTGCAACGGCTTAGCACACCAGGCCACAATGAAGAAGATTGATGAGCTTTCACGACCAGTTACGTAAAGATGAAGGGTGGTATCCTTCCACGTTGAAATTTAATGAATTTCGAATATCATAGTTATTCAGAAATCCCATGTTACGTGAACGAGATCCAATAATCTAATAAATTAAGATTCTCCAAGTTGATTTATCTATGTCTACAAACTTTAACTTACATATATAAGTATATAACGCCATTTTAATTCATCTATGTTCACTACAAGAAAAATGTTTTTTTTTTTCACCTACACTTATAAAAAGTGTCACAAAAATTCATTCGGTAAAAGTATATACTGACAAAGTTTTCTGACACTTAAAAAGTGTCAGGAAAGGTTAAGACTTTAAACATGCATTTGTCACAATAGACTACTAGTAAAGATTATGTTCATATGTATCTACCATGTATATATACATTTTATGCTACTTTATTTATCAAAAATTAACACATGAAAAACTAGTAGTAATTAGGGCTACTACCAAAATAAAGCACCATACTTGTTAAAAATATCACTTTTGCGTAGCGAACAAATTTTTTTCGTCATTTGTGTGTCAAACTCGACTATTTTGTCCTCATTTGTGCATGCTTCCACCCCCCAGCCGGTTGCATGTCATATCATCCGGTTTTTAACTTTTTTTTTCCAACCCACTAATTTCTTTATTTGTAAATAATTTTAACCTATTTTCTCACTTTACTCTTTCATTTGCAAGCACACTCAAACCATAAACCTAACTTATCAATACATTCAAATTCGCCCTCTACAAACCAATTGAATTAGCTCAAAAATCACTTTCTTGGTTACCATGGCCTAATCTTCGTTCTCATCTCGTTATTATCGAAGAAGATATATGAAAGAGGAAATTGCTCGTATGACACATTGTGGTTGTAACTTCCCAATCTATGAACAAGTGTCTTGGACTCCTGAAAACCTGGTCGAAGATTCAAAGCTTGTCCAACGCGTGTAAGTTACCTACTTCTGATATGTTGTATAAGTTCTTAATTTCTTTATATGTAGTTGACTTTTTGTTTGACCAATTGCATAGAACAAAGAAAAAAAATGTGATGTCTATGGATTTCTTGATGATGAGTTGCCATCACAATACTACAAGGACCTTATGTTCAAGCTGTATAAAGATAATGAGATATTGGAGTGCAACCTTGACTGCCTTACCCACCAAGTTGATGGTCAACAGCCAAATGCAATTAAGTCAACTGAAGGGCACAAGGTTTTTGGAAGTGAAGGGCAAAAGGTATTTGGAACTCAAGATGTGTCCATGGCAGTCATTTACAAGGAATTGAATGAGTTAAAGGTGAAGGGAAAACTGTATGACATGTTCTTGTTTGGTTCGACTTATATCATCATTGTACTTCTGGTGTTGAGTGTTGCTCTCATTGTTGGGTCCTTTAGAAGATAGATGTTCATGTAATATTGTATGCATTGGTTTTCTTAGTATGTAAGCCACTTCCTATTATGAACAATGTTTTGTATCTAGCAAAGTGATGTTATATACTCTATGATGTAGCAATGCAATGGAACATGTTTTGGTTTTCATTTAGTAAAGGTGCTTGTAACCATATTATCTGACTTAAATTTCTTACATTTGCAGTCTTCAACATACATATATTATCAAACTCTAACAAATCACATGAATGACATGAATTTCTAAACAAATGTGTTCTTTCATAATATTAAGAGTTTGTGCAAATGCACATTACAATGTTACAAGTAGAACACATACAAGATAACTAAAGTTAAGTGCCCTCAATGAACAAAATAGGGCTCAGTAGCAAGGTTGTAAAAATCGCTAGGCGCTAGTGAGGCGGTCGGGTAGGGCCTAGCGATTAATCGGTTAGGCGGGGATTAATCGGGGATTAATCGGATTGGATTTTTATGCACAAAATTGTAATTTTAGATATCATATTATATTATATGTATGAGATAAGTATAATGCATCAAAGTTCAAATATTTCAAGTGTTCAAATATAAACATAATACATAATTCTTTAAAGTTCAAAGTCAAACATAGATATTACTCGGTTTGTTTACCATTTTTAAGCGATATTTGACTGATTTTGTCTGATTAATCGGTTTGTTAACCGATTTTTAAGCGATTTTGACTGATTTTTAAGCGACTTTGTTGATCTGTTTTTAAGCAATTTTGTCCGATTAGACCGATTTCATCCGATTAATCGGTTTGTTGACCGATTTTTAAGCGATCTTTGACCAAAGCGATTAAATAGGCCGATTATGATAAATCAAGGTGCTTAGTGAGTGATCAGCGATTATGCGGGGATTAATCGGCCGCCTGGGCCGATTTTTACTACAGAGCTCAGTAGTGGCATCATTTGCTTCACTACTTTACATATCTTACATTATTAGAATAGTGGCAGTAAATGCAACAATATATCGGTTTGTTTTTCATCTAAACTAGGCCCTTCCATGGAAAAAATAGGGCAAGATAATTACACATAAACATGAGAATGGAAACAATATTTTCTGCACATACAACATTTACCATTTAACAAAATATGTGCAATCTTAAAGTGAGTTTTTTGAAACTAGTCAAGGATTATCTCATTGTCAGCACTTGAACCAGGGCCTGTTACAGGTGCTAACAATTTTTTGTTCAAAATCCTTTGACTTGGCATCCTTGGTGGTACCATAGGAGGTGCAGGTCTTTGTCTTGGTTGTTCCTGAGTTGCAGGTCTTTCACTTGGTTGATGCACAACTTGTGGTGGTTCAGATATTGTTTGTCTTTGTTGAACTCCACTTCTTGTTATCCTTCCCTGCATACCAGTGCTCCCACCTCTAACACAAGTTGTTGCTCTTCCACCCCTTGCTATACTTTTCTTCCTACCTCCCCTTGATGATGATGATATTATTCTTGTTTCAAGTATGTCATCTTCACTGTTTTTCTTGGATCTTGTAACAACATTGTTGGATCTTTTTGTAGCTCCAATAACTTGTGATTGTTGTGTACCTAATACATTATACACTTATACATTACTATACAAACTAAAACACGTACACAAATAACTTTAACCGTAAAAATGAAACTTAACTAAGTAATACCTTGAATGTTGACCTCTTCATTAGGTACATTGGTTGTTCTTGGTATGGGTGCATTAAAAATTTGTTGCTCCTCAATAGTATCTGAACTTCCAGCATCCATAGCTAACCAAGTACCCATCCTAGCAACCCTTTCTGCTGGAATAAGCCTCCCTGATTTTGTCTTTCCACCTCTCATTTTCAAATGACCACCTCTGTTACTACTCCCACCTCTCTTGTTCCTTCTTCCAATACAGAATACTCTGCCATCGCTAAACACTCCCCTCATATTTGAGGCTCCCATTTCAAACTCATTAATATCGTTGTTCACAAACCTAGGAATATCATGGTCATCTACAACATGTTGTTGGGTGTTTTGTTTCTTTTTAGGCCTACCACCTTTTCCTTTTTCTTTAGGCACAGAAGGTATAGTTGGGTTTTTGCAGCCATTTTTGTTGTGACCAGTTTGACCACAGTTTTTACAAGTCATTACTACCCCTGCCCTACTAATCATATGACTACCAGGCTTTGGCTCATGGGCTGCCCTGACCCTCTTTTTCTTAGGCCTACCAGGCATTCGCTTTGCTATAGGACCTAAAATCCTAGAGAGATTACCACAATCAGGCCAAAAATCTATTCCATCAACGGGTTTCATGTACTGACTGTAAGCCAACAAATATCTATCCTTCCTGAAACATTCAGGGACAGTCTTCAACATACTTACCCAATTAAAATATACATGCTATGGCATGACAACAAGGCAAACCTGATAGCTGCCACATTCTACACGAGCATGTCCTTTTAGGCTCGTCCACTCTGAAAGCATCACAACCCTTCCTCACTTCAAATTTGTTACTGATGCGTGCGATGTGTCGTTGCGGTTTAGCAGTGTTAATGCCTATTCAAGTTTTACATTTATATTTAGCCGACTTATCAATAACACACACACTTAACGAGCAGTGTACCCGGTCAGTTTGTATATAATGGTAAGCAGAGTGTCGATCACTAAGAGTGGAACGTATTATATAGTTATCCTAATCAGTATTTTAATTGATGCGTCGTATGATAAAAATAGAGTTCGGCGCATCTGTCATGCGTCACATCTAATTATGTAATACGGCGCAACTGAGGTTAAAGCAAATTTGTTAAAAATAGTTTGTTACGCCGTATCATCAATCCTAAATGCGCCGCATCTTATGTCAAATCAGCATAAAAGAAAANTATATAATGGTAAGCAGAGTGTCGATCACTAAGAGTGGAACGTATTATATAGTTATCCTAATCAGTATTTTAATTGATGCGTCGTATGATAAAAATAGAGTTCGGCGCATCTGTCATGCGTCACATCTAATTATGTAATACGGCGCAACTGAGGTTAAAGCAAATTTGTTAAAAATAGTTTGTTACGCCGTATCATCAATCCTAAATGCGCCGCATCTTATGTCAAATCAGCATAAAAGAAAAAGGGCTGGGCACGTTTTCCAAAGTTTCGACCCCGTGACGTAATCTTCCATTCAACATCACGGTCTCAATTTTTACCTATCCTATAAAATTTATATTTAACCATTCACTAAATAAACCATTTTTCCCCCCAAAATTCAAAAACAAACACCCCAACCCTAATATCTACTCGAATCAAATTAGGTTAACAATGTAATGCTTAATCCAAAATTGACTTAGGCGAAATCATTATAATCACCTCCTAATCGAATCCCCAAACCCCGTTTTTATCTAAATAGATAATCTAGAACAAACCCCAATTTTATAAAATTAAAATACCTAAAATTAAACAAAATTATAGGGGTCATTACCTTATATGTTGTAAGAAATTGGGTCTAGTATTACTGATGATGAATTCGATCGAGATTTTAGGGTGATTAGATTGAGTGCGTGTTTTTGACTATGTGCAATTAGGGTTAAAAAGTAAAATCCGGCGCATCCCATTCTTATTTATAGGGTAAAAACGATGCGCTGCATCGCAGATATGCGATGCGCCATATTTATCTAAAATTGTTGACTGGTCAATGTATCATAATTGGTCATAGATACGACGCTTAGATAATTAAATGCGCCGTATTGTTGTGCCATTGATAAAAATTTAAATAGGGAACGTACCTTGGCCTCCGCAACACTTTTTCTTATGCATAAACTTGGGATTAAACGACATACCATATGATATAAAAATTCAAAATAAGAGCAATTGGCATGGCCGTTTTATAGTGGATTATAATCTCATTGTTTAGTGGATAATGATTTATTCCATGATTAGAAATAAATGTCGTTTTAAGTTTACAAAATTGAGATTATAGTTTGAACATGATGTATTACATGGATTAATGTCTGAAGAATTTTTACGGAAATCACAACTTTCGTTGTGGATTTCGGTGTTTTTACATTTAGGTAATTTATAAGAAGATATGTTTATTTCAATGTTTAGCAAGTAAGTCTTACTTTTTAGTAAACAGTTTCTTAAAATTTTTTTTCCTTTCAGACGTGAACATGTAATAATCAGATTTAAATAATTCACTTTTGTTGTCAAAAATTCGGGAGAGGTTTTGAAGAGAACTCTCCTTAAGTATAAGTGAATTACTATAAATGATACATGGATGTTCAATTCAAGAGAAATTGAGATACTCAATGTTACCTGCATTGAGTTCTCTTACCTTTACCGTTTATTGCAAATTTCCAGTTATCGTAGACTTGATCACTTCATCTATGATTCTCTAGTTAGGTTCAGAACGTAATCTTCTTTGCGATGCTAAAGTCATCTTTATCCTGAAAGTAAACTAACTTGTGCACGAGAGTAGTGAAACGATCAAAGTAGTTATCAAAAATCAATTATATTTATAAAAATTAAATGCGCCATATTAGCAGAAACTAATGCGCCGTATTTTCGTTACGTTTCAAAATACAAGATTTTTGATTAAGTAGATGCGCCGTATCGATAAAATCAATGCGTCGCTTCTGTTTAATAATTCGAAAACTGTTTTTAATTTAAATATTAAATACGCCGTATCTGTTAAAACAGATGTGTCGCATGGCGTTAGGGTTCCGAAAAATTCTTTATTAAAAAAAGAATACGCTGTATCTTGGGAAAAGATACGTCGTACTCGAATTATTAAACGCGTTGTATTTTATAAAATTAAAACGCAATACGCCGCATCTGAGAAACAAATGCGCCGTATCGTTTGTATCTGCACAGTACAACGTCAGTAAGTACAAAGGAAAGAAAAAATAAAAATAAAAATAAAAATTACAGAGAATAAAACACACAAAAAACAGTAAATATGCAAATTATACAATGAATGCAATCTATCTAATATACAACAAGTTAGGGGTTAGTGTCTAAAAACCTAATAAAAAGAAAAACTAATTAAAGTACTAATAAATCTAACAGATTGTTGGATCGTTATACTCTGACCAAACTACTTTATTATAGCTTGTCTAAGGTTTAGCAGTCTTGGATAAATCCTAAACTACTAATGATGAAACACTGAATTACTCTATTAAGTATGCGGAATTACTTAACAAAGCTAAGAAGAATTATAACAACTTCAACACTTTATATTAATCAAACTTTGAACCTGCTAATTGTACAGATTCACAAACAACCCTAATATAGCTAATATCGAACTTTAGCTTTTCTCTAAAAGTATTCGTATCTCTAATAATGACCTAGGGATCCTTTTATAGGCACAAGGAAAACCCTAGTCGGTTTACAATACTTGAACGACAAGTATACAAACTCTAACTTTAGAATATTCTAGATTATACATAATATTCCTAATCTAATCTTCAGTCTTTATCTTCAAGCAGTACTTTGACTATATCAACGAGCAGTACTTTGATCACAAGCAGTACTTTGANGATGAAACACTGAATTACTCTATTAAGTATGCGGAATTACTTAACAAAGCTAAGAAGAATTATAACAACTTCAACACTTTATATTAATCAAACTTTGAACCTGCTAATTGTACAGATTCACAAACAACCCTAATATAGCTAATATCGAACTTTAGCTTTTCTCTAAAAGTATTCGTAAGTATTCGTATCTCTAATAATGACCTAGGGATCCTTCTTTTAGGCACAAGGAATACCCTAGTCGGTTTACAATACTTGAACGACAAGTATACAAACTCTAACTTTAGAATATTCTAGATTATACATAATATTCCTAATCTAATCTTCAGTCTTTATCTTCAAGCAGTACTTTGACTTTATCAACGAGCAGTACTTTGATCACAAGCAGTACTTTGACTTTAAACACTTTAGCAGTACTTTGGTCTTCAGCAGTACTTTGATCTTTTATACCCCAACAATCCTCCCCTAACTTGAATTCTACTTGTTTGAGTTAAAGTTTCCATGTGTAAGCTTTGTCTTCAAGGAAAGGTTGTCTTCTTTGAAAGTCATACTCGTTATTTTGTTATCATCAGCATAAAGTATCTGCAATCTTTATCAGCAACAATCTTTTTGTCTTTACAGCATCTAATCACTTCTCAGCTACTCAGCAACATAAGGTACATCAAATCATATTCAGTTTCATACTATTCTCATCACTTCCAGGTGTGTAAACTCCTGTGAGAGGTGAATCATTGAAAATTAATGGATTTTTATGTCTGTTTACCAAAGCCATTAACTCTGGACTAGCCAATGTTTAGGTTAAGTAAACCATGGTACATTGATAAACATATGATTTTTAGCAAATCATCAGCTATCAACGGATTTGAGTAGTCTTTACCAAAAGCTGTTTGCTTATGGACTAGTTAGTTCTTTGATCACAACCATGGTGAACTAATTACCATATAAATGGATTTTCCACAGCCTTTACCACAAGCCATTTTCTTGTGGGCTAGTCAACTCTTCACTTATTTCAGACATGGTGAGTTGAAACCATATAATTTTTAGTAAATTGTCAACTAAAAACGGATTTGATTATCACATCAGAGTCGTACCCTCATGATGAATCAAACTCTTTCTTGTCTGTTAAACATGGTGAGTTGAATACCATTTGTTGTGTAGTACAAGTACTAACACCATTTTCTACTCAAAAACAATTTGTTGTT
The DNA here is from genome assembly GCA_014162995.1 of Artemisia annua. Classification (NCBI taxonomy): domain Eukaryota; kingdom Viridiplantae; phylum Streptophyta; class Magnoliopsida; order Asterales; family Asteraceae; genus Artemisia; species Artemisia annua. The sequence goes on along the minus strand of LBNU01017017.1, from coordinate 29,008 downwards.
GTAATTATTTGTACTTCAAAAGTTATTTTGCACATGACAAAAATTGTTATTTCAAAAGATTTTAACTGGTTTTAAGCTGCAAGCAGTACTTTGGGAAAGTACTGTTTGATCAGCAGTACTTTGAATAAAGTACTTGTTTATTCAAAAGATTTTATACAATTAAGATCATACCAGTATTTTTCAATCATCATCCTTCAAAATTGTCTAACTGATGAACAAATTGATCACCATTAGAGCTGTTTCATCTTCTTTTTCAACTTCCATACCATGATCCAGCATCCTCAGCATCAAATCTCTTGTAAGAGGATATCTCCTTTCTGCCAGCATGTAGATCATTGTACCATCTTCCAGCTCTAAGGCATGAACACCAACACTTGCAAAGAATCTCCAGCTTAGAATCTCCCATACTTCTTGATTCTTCCAAATATCATCTGTGCTAGTTTCTTCTATTTCCCACATAGTAGTCAA
>LBNU01017017.1:15041-28442 GCA_014162995.1 Artemisia annua | reverse complement strand
TGTGAATGATTTAACTTGTTCAGACCCTTGTATCCTCTTCCTTTCAAATAGCTCAAATAAAAATTTCGTTCTTGAGCCTTTGTCATTAATTTCTTTAGTTGAACAGCAGCTTCTTGCCTTTCTTTTTCATACTCAACATCAAGTTCTGCTTGAAGCTTCTTAACAGCTGCTTCACTTTGAGCTTCTTGATAAGCTCTTATCTGCTCCATAGTGAATAATTTCTTTTTCTTCTTCTTCTCTAATTCCACCAGGATTCCTTTTCCTTTATCTTTAGGATCAATTTCTTGAGTAGGCTTAGGAGAAGGTTGCAGATCTTGAGGTTGTTCAACTCCAGGAATATTAATACCTCTAGGTCTTGACATATTGAGCATGATCTCAGCAATGGTTTCATCATCACTATTAGTAGGCTTAATCATCTCATCTTCTTCCTGAACTGGATTGGATGGACCCACATCTTCTTCAAAGTCCAAGGTCCTTGGTGTAATGTGAAACTGTCTCACAGTACCTTGAGCAATATCTTCATTAACAATACCAACACTAGTACCTTCCAAGTCCAATTCTTTTGTATCACCACTTCTGACTTGAGTGTCAGCTTCTTGAAGATTTACTTGCTCAGTCTCATCACTTCTTCTTTCAACAATATCTTGATGAGAAATTTGTTCTTCAAGTGGTGTCTGTGGAGTATTTTGATCAGCAGTCTTTTCATCCACAGTCTTTTGATCATCAACAACATCTTCATTATCAGCATCTTCATTCAAATTCACATCTTCCTTATTCCTCCCCAATGTGAATGAAGATAGCTTTCTTAGCCTCCTCTTCTTTGACTTAAACTTCTGGAGACCTTCTGAAAAAGGTTGAATGAGAGACTTAACCAATTTCTTCAAATTCTTGTACTTCTTTTGAAGATTTGTCAAAGCAGTAGCTTGATCATCATAAGCTCTTTTCAGTCTCTTTAATTCTCTTGTCAAAGCATAATTGTCCATAACATCATCTTCATCAGGTGTATCCTCATCAGCCATCACTCCCTCATCTCCTCCAGATGTCTGATTTCCATCTGTGGAAGTATAATCATTGGGGGTGGGTGGTTGACTAACACCATGATCTGAGTCATCTAGAGCAGTACCTTGCAGAGAAACAGTCTTTTCTGCAGAAGCAGTCTTTTGAGAGACTTCTTGAACTGGTGAAGAAGCAGTATGTTGTGAAACATCTTCTTCATTAGAAAGTGATTTCTCAGATTGTTGAGATGGAGTTGAAGCAGAATCTCCATGTTCAGAAGCATCCTCTGAATCTTCTTGAACAGCATCTCTAACAGCTTGTGCTACCTCCAACATATATGCAGTAAGAGGTGTATCTTGACCAGAAAAGAGAGGACTCTTTGTGGCCATGAAGGTAAACACCTTATCAGGAAGCACAACAACTGGTAAAAATTCTTGAGGCTTAGGAATACCTTCAAGCTGCTTATTCAAAAACACCTGTATGAACCTAGGATACATCAAGAATGGAGAATTCTTCTTTATGTGATTAATCATTCCATTTAAAATCATCCAAGAGAAGTTGAATGGCTGATTAGTTGCCAATCCTACCAAAGCAGATGCTATGGTTTTGGGAAATTCATTCCAAGCAGTACTCTTGTTGCTTAGACAATGAAGAAGTACATGGATCAAGTACTTCCAATGAGGACTGAATAAGGGTTTGTCAAAGGTGAGTTTTCGAAGTGAACCCTCATATCCAAGATCCCTAAGTGTATCCCAAATAACCTCTTTAGCAAAACAAGCAGTACCTTCTTCATCATTGAACTGAAGGTCTGCTCTTATTTGAGCCTCTGTAATGCGAATATTGCGACCAGCGACCTTAGCAGTGATAAACCAAATATCCAATTCCTCCCATCCAGCAGTAGCAGTAGCCCAAAATTCTTGAATCCAGGGTCCAATCACATCAGGGTTAACCAAAATAGCATAGTTGATTGGAGACCCAGCAAGGAAATCAATGATACATGAAAAGCAACATTGAATTCAGTCTTATCTAAATTGGCTACCATATTGTGACGATTACATGTTGAACGAGCCATTTGAGTACGGTTTGTGAAAGTAATGTGTGAAAAACGGCGAAGGTGAAGTGGAAGTTATAAAGAAAGAGAAAAGAGTGGTAGGGATAAGTAAATATGGGTAAGATTTATAAAATCAAATCCCGATAAATACTAAATGTTGTTATTTTTATCCCGTATTTCTTTCCAATTTTTTAAATAACAGTTACCATAAATAATTGACCGTTGTATAGTAACAGTACTTCCACGTCAGCACAACAGTACTTTCACATAACCGTTGAGCAGTACTTTCACCAAACAGAACTCAATTGCCTATAAAAAGACTCTTCATCCATATGCATCTTCATCACAAAATCATCCCAAAAAATTCAATAATCTTCTTATCATCACACAACATCACCATGAGCAAATCACCATTTGTGTACACCTCATCAGATACTGATTCAGATAATGAGATAAAGTATAACTCTGACCCTAGTTCTGATTCTTCAACAGGATGGAGTAGCTATTTTCCTCCTATGACAACAGGTTCCTCCAAGAGAAACACCAAGAGAAAGGCACCAACTGCTGATCCTCCTACATAACTAGCCAAAGAACTGCCAATTGCTTTGACTCATGCCTTGGAATCTGCAATGAAGAACATGAATTGGTCTGCGCAAGAAGGCCCAAGTGAGAAGCCATCAAAGCCAGAACGTCCTCCAAAGCAAGTGTTGTTCCTTCCATGCCCAAAGATGCAAGCATCTTTTGAAGAGAAGAGAAAGAAATCTCAAAAGGCAAAGCACAACAAGGGAAAAGGGAAAAAGCCTATAGAGTAGGTTTTCTAGGTTGTAGTAGGATTGGTGTAGGTTTGCTTTTATGTATAACTCTGTTGGTGTAATGTCTTTGTCTTCAAGATGAATGTACTGTGACTTTTATGAATAAAAGTGATGTTTCTTAGAATGAATGATGAATGTAGCCTCCCCTTAAATAAGAAACAACTGCTAATGCCTCCCCTCAAAAGTAAGCCTAAAAATTAATCATACCAATACTTACCACCAAATGCTTAAATCTTGAAACATCAAAGCCTTTAGTAAGTAGATCTGCTACATTATCATCTGTATGAATCTTGACCACATTAATCAACCTGTGCTCATAACAATCTCGAATGAAGTGATGTCTAATTTGAATATGCTTAGTCTTTGAATGATACACTGGATTCTTCACAATACAGATAGTACTCTCATTATCAATGTTGATAGGAGTATTCTTGAAATTAAATCCATAGTCCAAAAGCTGATTTTGCATCCAAAGCACTTTTCCATAACAACTTGCAACTGCAACATATTCTGCTTCAGTAGGTGAGGTTGCCGCATTTGTTTGTTTCTTACATTGCCATGAAACTAATCTTCTTCCAAGATATTGGCATCCACCAGTGGTTGATCTTCTATCAAAGTTATCTCCAGCATAGTCACTATCTAAAAAGGCTTGCAAGTGAAAAGGTGACTCCCTAGGATACCACAATCCTAATTTAGGTTGATACTTGAGAAAAGCAAAGATCCTTTGAACAGCATTCATGTGTGAAACCTTGGGTGAAACTTGATATCTTGCACATAAACAGACTGCAAACATAATATCAGGTCTTGAGGCAGTTAAGTACATAAGACACCCAACCATTGATCTGTAAAGCTTGACTTCCACTGGTTTTCCATCTTCATCCTTTCCAAGTGAGTTTGAGGATTTAATAGGTGTAGTGACTGGCTTGATAGTATTGAGATTAAACTTCTTAAGAATGTCAGTGACATACTTATCTTGGCTTATGAAAATACCAGTACTTGACTGTTTAACTTGAAGTCCCAAAAAGAAAGTCAACTCACCCATTGAACTCATCTGAAATTCTTTTTGCATAAGTTCTTCAAACTCTTTCACCATGGATTGTTTTGTAGCACCAAAAATAATATCATCCACATACACTTGAACTAGCATGATATCCTTGTTGTCTCTCTTAATGAACAAAGTCTTATCAATGGCTCCTCTCCTATATCCATGTTGTAACAGAAAATTTGAAAGTCTTTCATACCAAGCTCTAGGGGCTTGATGAAGACCATACAGTGCTTTAACAACTTTGTAGACTTTGTTTGGATGTTCAGGATCTTCAAAACCAGGAGGTTGTGACATAAACTTCTTCTGTAATTTTGCCATAAAGAAAGGCACTCTTGACATCCATTTGATAAACTGGGAATCTCATATAAGAGGAAAAAGCAAGAAATAATCTTATAGCTTCAATTGCTACAGGAGAAAAGACTTCATCATAATCAACTCCTTCTTCTTGTCTGTATCCTTGAGCAACCAGTCTTGCTTTGTTCTTGATGACATTACCTCTTTCATCTCTTTTGACTCTGAAAACCCATCTTGTACCAGTGACCTTCATGCCATCAGGTAAATCACATAAGACCCAAACTTCTTGAAGTTTAAATTGTGAAGTTCTTCTTGCATAGCTTCAACCCAGCTTTCTTTAGATAAAGCTTGCTTTATGTTCTTGGGTTCTTCTTGAGAGATGAAGCAAGCAAATAAACAAGTCTGTTGATCTTTATGATTCAACCTGTTCTGTTTATAGACAGTGACCATTCCGAGTCCACAAGTGAGACTACATTCGTGTAGATTAGGATTAACTACATGATAAGAGGCATTAGGATAACCCATGTTTTACACCTGTATTATAATTACATTGACTACATTGGTCAAGTAATTCTCCCACACCTTTGCGATGTACCCATTTTTGGTACACGATACCCCTAGTACACCCTCCAGAGCCTATCCTTTCGCTTCTGACTTTAAGCATCATACTTAAAGGAAGAATTTGTTTACAATCCACCTCCAAATGTGCAACCAAATCGCCTTAGCCTACCTTGTATGCACTCACCTTTAGTGCATTATTGTTATTTGTTAAACCCTTGTCAATTATCTAATTGGTTACGTTGTTGCTAAGTCGAGTCACATCTTGTACATATTGTTTTGGGATGATTGGGACTCATGGGTAAAGTACTAATGTTATGGGGTAATGGGGAAGAGCATCATTTATCACCCCCATATGTGCAAAACGTTTTTTTTAAAAGTACTCCAAGTGTTTTGATTATTTCAATACGAGTCGTAGAATAGTAAATGTAAAGTATGTAAAAGTTCAAGTGTAAGGGGAAAGCTTAATCCCCATTGATGTATTATTTTGGATGGTAGGGTAAAAAGGTATGAAAAAAAAATACATACATACGGACTACCATCCGCACCTATCTTTTATTTCTGAGTTATGTTTTGTTTTTATTTCATTTTGTTTTCGATAGTTTAAGATTGAGTCTAGTCTTGGCTTGGCAACGCCACTTGTATATGTAACTAACCAAGATGATTGACTAGCCACCAGTAAACTATCCCTTATCCAACCAAACCGTGTTTTTCCATATCCCTAAACCTCCCGTTATAACCCTTTTGTAAAGCCCTCTTTGATAGTTATCCTAGGTGCTTACGCCTAAGTGGAGAAGGTTTCGATCCTCTCTCAAGCCTATGGTAATCTATTTACTATGTCAGGTAGTGAGTGATATTATCCATTTCCTTTACATTATATTTACATATTATCAACCGAGAGATGTGAGTATCCAAACACTACATGAGAGGTGCTAGTATATTTTCTCCGTGCTTATTTTGAGTAAAGTGGAACGACTAATTCTTGTAATTACTTTTATGTTCGCATTAAATGACCTCTAACTTGTATTTTAATTGGAATAAAAGCGCATTTGCTTGAGGACAAGCAAATCTCAAGTGTAAGGGTATTTGATGAGACGAAAAATGTTACGTTTTTAGGGGTCAGTTTGAGTCCTAATTCGTATATTATTTGATCGGATTTCACCCAAAGTCGTTTCTTTTCTCATTTTAGGTACTTTTGAGGAGAAAATCACAAAAGAAGCATTTTCGGGCGTTTTCGGAGTGAAAAAGTGCGGAAAACAACAAAATCTCAAAAGACCCTAAAGTGCACAGAAGGTGACGGCGTCACAAGCTTCAACGTGACGACGTCAGGAACAAATGAAGTGAAGAAATTGGAAGTTACTCATGACGGGCCAGAGAGTTTTTGGCCTAGTTTGGTGACGGCGTCAGGGAAGGCCGTCAGATCTGGAACAAGGCGGCGTGACGACGTCAAGAAGGCCATCACAAAACCCTAATCGTCGGCGTGACGGCGTCACACCTTGGGCTGACGCCGTCAGCCCGTATTATCTATATATATAGGACGATTTTTATTGTTTTAAAAGAGGAACTTGGTGGAGAACTTAAGGGTTAAACCCTAGCTCGTGTATCACAGACCTTAGAGGGTACTTTTACCCCTCTAACTTGCATGTTTAATCTAAGATAAGTCTTCATTCAATCCATACAATATGTCTATGTGTTGTATGATTTATGTTTGTGCTTTTCTTTCCTTTAACATGCTAGGCTAAATTAACTTGTGTTTGCTTAGATCTAATGAAACCTAACTATTGATTATCATGTGATGTGTATGTTGTGATTGTGATTTGGATGAATGTTTCATCTACGTTAGACTTAAGAAAACTGGCTAACCTCCTATACGGTAACAAGCTTGAACGTCTTAGGAAACGTGAATCGTATGTGCGTTAATCGATTTTAAGGTAGTATTTCATGCGTAGGTTGCTATCGGTGAGCTTATGATAGGATACTTGACGTATCGTCATAGAGTGAGGTAGGAGCTTATAGAGTTAGGGAATTGAACGCACTCCCTACGACTTGTTAGGAATACACCCGTCATCCACGCAAACTCAACATACTAATTACATGGTAAAAGATAGTTAGGGAGTAATGAAATCTAAGTAAACACTACTTTCCCCACCATTGTTTTCTCAAAACTTTACTTTAAATTGCATAAGTAGATAACTTGGGTTAGTTGACTAGCAACTAATTCTGCCCACTCCTTCAAAACCGAGATTTTACTTGCTTTCATAAAAATATAAAAATACAAAAATAATCATCCTCCACCCTTAGACCTAAATTAGAGTAGTCTTTAACCTAACGAACACTATTCCCTGTGAGAGAACGATCAATCCCCCGGTACTTGCCACTACACTATACTACATCGGTCAGGTACACTGCCTGGTGGGGATTGCAAGCTTCTCGAGATCCCTCGAGAGGTAAAACGTAGTGCGTGTTGCAATCCACGCGCATCACGAGTTATCTTGATACATTTGGAAAAAACTTTTTGAGAAGGCAGTATTTTAGGATTATCACCCAAAATAACCTATATGTGCGTGTTTATCGATTAGTCACCTCAACTTCTTGACACCCATGTTAAACCCTTTTGTTGCACTCACCTTTAGTGCAAGATACCCCTAGATACACCCCTTTTGAGCCTTTCCTTTCGTTTCATAACCTTATAATATATTGTTCGATACACTTATTCGCCTTAGCCTACCGTGTAGTCTTTGTTTATGATTGGAAAGTTATTGTTTACTCAAGTCCAAGGTCTAAGTAGAGGAATTTGGGAATCACACCTACGTCGAAGACATATTATTGAAGATCATTCAAAGAACCCCCGATTCTCATATATGATTCATCTCAAGTGGGGGGATGTTAGTATTTTTGTATTTAGTTATGATTCAAAAAAAATGTGAATTTCTTTTTTGTAAATAGTAGTAGTATTGGTGCAACCATGTATAGCACCCGTGATTATGAGCTTAAGAGATTTAGTATCAAGGAGGCCACATCGATCACATTTGAAGAATTGAGTTGTTAATTTGTTTATACCAACATGAAGAACAAGTAATGTGTCCATCATGACGTCCACTAATGGCATATTTACTTATGATCTGGTTTTTGAATTTTGAAGCTTGGACTTTGGATGAACGGTAAACGGTAACTACTTACTTATAGGCTTAGACTATTTGCTTCTTATTTTTATTTTTCACCCATTATGTGTATTCCCATGTCTATTCCTACCCTTTAGTCGTGAAGCATGCCTAGGTGATTGTCGAGCAGACATTGGTGTCTTGGCCAGCGTTCTGGTCATGTATCGATGGACTTTGTCGCTTTTGCCATGGTATGTTAGTAAAGAAACTACACCCTTAGCCTAATATTTGTTCACCCAATATTGCCTTCAAGATTTGTTTTGACCTTATCTCTAGTGGTGGAGATTTGTGTAACTGTCGAGCCTATGATAGAATACATAGTATGACTGTGCTTTAAGTGATTACCCCGAAATTGATAATTAGATTAGAGAGAGTATGAGTGTTTGCTTCCCATTTCGTGAGGTGTTCGGCTTTGTAAATTCTAGCATAGGATGTTTTTAATCTCATATTCCCCGAGTTACTTGGGAGATATCCTTTTAAGAATTATTGTAATTTGTTCTACTCGAGGGCAAGTAGAGTTCAAGTGGGGGAATATTGGATGACATCAAATAATCTTGATATTTAAGTGTCAATTTTGCCCTAATATGCTCATTATTTGTATTGATTATAAGGATATATGCTTTGATTTCTTTATATTTTGTTTCCAGGTCACAAATGAGCATAGGAGCTGAAGAGACGCGTGGAAAGAACGTTCAAGAGATACACATTTTTAGTATGCTGAAGAGAGCTATGGCGTAACTCACACTCTCACTTATGCCGTAGCTAGGAGTTCAAATATATTGACCAAGTCAACGTTATCAAGAGTTACGACGTAACCAACTCATGACGTTACGCCGTAAGCATTAGAAGAGTTAGAAGAATTCGAACCATGAAGGCTACGCCGTAACCACACAATGGAATTACGGCGTAGTAAAGTAAAGTACGTGATCCAAGATTTTGTCAAGATTACGGCATAATCACACCTGAAGATTACGGCGTAAGTGAAACCCTAAGGAGCTATGGCGTAACCATGTACCACAATTACGCAGTAGATAATATTAAAGGATAAGATCGTTTCACGATAACACTAGTTACGGCGTAACAAACTCTTAGGGTTACGCCGTAGCTGTGTCGGGCCTATAAATACCAGCCCTAAAATTCTACATTCTACACAACTTTTCTCACCACACAAGTCTGAGAACGAGGGGGGGTATTTAGAGAGGCATTCTACAGCAGCATACGGAGTATTTCCAAGGGGGAGTTCACACCTATAACACCATAAGTTTTAGGGATAATTACCAAAATGGCCCGGTTGCCCTGTGGCTAGGCATTTTTGGCCCGATTTTTCAATATTCCCATTCTAGCCCGGGTTGCCCTGGGCAACTAGCGTATAGCCAACTACAGGATGCCACGTGTCCGACCAACCACTGTTGGTACGAGGTATATGGAACGTATTGTATTTTGGGCAACCATACATGAGCAACTGGGTATTTTGGTCATTTCACACCTTACTCTCAAAACATTCAACTAAACCAACTCATATAAACATCTCACAACCCTCCTCTCCTCCAGATACACCATCACAACTCACACCACCACAACCACCCAACAACCCGACGCCACCTCCACGGGACTCCATGGACAAATAAACCAACGGACCACCGAAACCGTCCATCATCAAGTTTTGAGGTATTTAGATAGATCTATGGGGTTTGAAGATTTTTTCATAGATCTATACATTTTAATCCTGATGCTTTAAATCATTATAAACAAGTAAGTTTTTAGTTATTTTGGTAAATGCTGATTGATATTTAATTAACTTATTATCTCAGGTTCATTCCACCAAAAAAGGCCATACATCCTACTTGTGTCTTAGTCAGTGTTGGGAGGATGGGATAACCCCTGTACTCTCTACCTAAGTTGGCAGGAGTGAGATCTTAATCTAATATCCATGTTCTTATGTTAGTTGTATATTGTAGTTGTACTAACGCATTTTTTTGTTTTTTCACAGTGATGGGTGTCCTTTCACGTCCAAATCATCAAACATCACCGTCGCGCAAAGTCGTTGTCTCCATCGTGCACCATCCCGTTGTAAACTACCTTAGTCCGTCGTCTCCATCGGAAACTCACGGCGTCTCACTCCACCGCTCTGTCGGCCTCTCTTCTTCATTCCATCACCGCCTCACGGCGGCTCCGCCCCACTCCACCGCCATTGGTTTTGTGAATCTTGTTGCAGCTTTTGAGGGATCCGATTGAATCTGATTATACCTTTTTCAGATTAGATGTTATAAGCCTTGTTGACGTAAAATTAAGGTACTTTTTTTTTATATATTTTATGTTGGTTTGATCTGCATTTTCACTATATGTAGTTTGTTAATTTTGCTTATTTTTAATTATTTTTTTTGTTTGTAAATTGTTGATTTTTTTTTAAATATAGGTTGATATGTTTTGATCATAATTTGTGTGAATTTGTGGAAATTTAGGTTAATGTTTGGCTGATTGTGAATTTGGGAATTTGTGAAAATTTAGGTCAATTGGTTTTAACCGTGTTGAAAGTGGGAGAAGGTAATGGTCCATGAGCATGAGGAAGCCTTCAATCTATTTGTAAGAGAACGAAGGATGAGGGTGTTTCGATTGTCATTGCAAAATTACCTCACTGGTATGCTATTGGGAACATCTTCGCGTCTAAAGAAGGTTATATATATTGTGTTATTGGTTGTTCTTTTTAGCAACATTGTTTGGATGGTTACAATGTTAGATGATCATACGTGAAAAAGCGAGTTATAGGCGATACTGTTTGGAATTTTTGAAATTATACAAAGGTATCTGATTGGTTGATTGGTTAATGTGTTGCAGATTTGAAGTATCTGTCAAAAAATAAGATGTCCCAACCCGTTTTGGTTTTCGGTTTTTCATGCTCAAATAGGCTATGATGAAACTGTTTTTACAATCGTGGTCGCATTACCGGAATTTTCGCAGTAATCCAGCTTTGTTGATTGAATGGCATGTCAGACCTGGACTCATCCAATCAGTTATCGGCTGTCTGACATCCATTCATTTAACAACGCCTGATTGCAGCTAAACACGTGATCTCTACTGGGCACATCGTTAGACCAGGTTATTGACAAGCATGATAAACGCGTGTGAATCAAGGAGGAAGGTCAGGTTGACATTCTCTTTTTATTTATGTTGAAAACTTTGTGATAATAGATACTTGAATTAACCAAAACATTTTTATCATAGGAACAACGCTGGTGGCCACCAGATATATCTAAACCCAAGGCTCTCAGTGCTTGATGTTACTCCAGTTAAGGTAAAATTTAAAAGCAGCAAAATGTTTTGCTTTTTTTTAAGCAATGCCATAATTTACCATTAACAGTCACCTTATTCTAACAGGTGCACTATTCGGCAAACGGTATTGAAACAAACCAACACATGAGCAGAGCAAACAAGTAACATATGACGACAACACCGCCATAACAAAAAAAAAAAGCACGGGTTTGTTCCAACATAAAGATTTCATGCCATAAAACTTACATTAGTTAAGTAGTAACACAAAAAAGTTTTCCACATCTAAAACAACTACCAACTTGAACCTTGATACATTTTCAACAAAATATCCCCAGAACCCTACACATTCCCACCAACCCCTAAACCCAAAACACATCTTCAAAGAGACAAAAACAAAATGCATCAGTATGGCATGGCCTTGAGCTTATGAATGAACGACAAAAGCTCCGCTGCTCGCTTTTGTTTCTTCATAACATTCACCAAGATCGTTGACACCTCTGTCAAATCTTGGGTTTGCAGATTCATGAGCTCTGAAATGCTTTGAACAGTGGAGTCAAAATCAAACACCATCCCCAGCTCTCCAAGCACAAAGTCCCTCTCAGCCACACGACTCATTATCTCCTTAGCTTTTTTACTTAGCTCCCCTTCATCCACCAATGTCACAGTGACCTCCCTCTCGAACCTTACAACCATCATGTCCCTAACCAAGGTTGACCCAGCAGCATCACCTAAATCCTTGAAAAATGGCATAGGTGTTGTCATCTTTTTCTTTGTTATAAAAAAAATCTGCTTTTTAGGGTGTAAATGTGTGTGTTTAGATTGAGAATTTGCTTTGTTAGTGATTAATTTTTCTCTTTGTTTGTGACTTATAGGCACATTGGATTAATTTTTTCACCCTTGAGCCACACAAACTAATAATTACTCATGCTTCATTTCACTTCCACATGCATGAACAAGTATTAATTGTCCATCCCTTCATATACTCTAGCACCCGGTTGACCAACACACCTCCAACATAACCAAACAAAAACTGGTAAAAAAAGTTAACTCTATTTGTTTTTTTTACTCTTGAGTTTCTTTGTTTTTGGTTATTTATACAAACATTCTGTGGAAAACTAGAAGGGGGTTGAATAGTTTACCGGTTTTTAAGTTGATTATCTTTTGAAACTTTCGTGTAATCAAAGATCTAAACAAAAGACAATATGTTATATGCAAAGATAAGGAAAGAAACGATCAAACCACAACACGAGTATTTATCGTGGTTCGGCTACAAGGACTCTTTTTCCTTGCCCTACGTCCACGCCCCGAGTATCCAACTCGAGAGTTTCTTTCACTAGTCAACAAGCTCCTTTCACCGGCGGAGAAAACCTTACACGTCGCTTACACGCTTGAATACACGATTACCTACACTAAGCTAGATGTCGAGTTCTTTTACAAGGGTACAACCACTCCCCGTTAGTTCTTTTACAAGGGTACAACAACCTCCCGTCACCTATGTATTTTAAGCCTAAAATACTAACCGATCACAACTTAATATAACAACAAATGAGGTTAATACTACAAAGAGTATACACAATGCTAAGCTAACAAGTCTTGCAACTTTGTGTTGAATACTTGTAACTTGTATGAGTTGGTGAACTTTCTTTGCTACAAAAGAACTTCACAACTATGAAGATGTTAATGGGTTAGAAGAAAGATATGAGTAGTATGTGCAAGATGTAATAAGAAGTGATAAAGAAAATTCTAACAAATGGCTTGTATTTATAGCGAAAGTTCCAGCAGCCTGGGCGGATTCGGCGGCACCCTCACAAGGTTCCGCCCGTGAACCTCCAAGGTTCCGCGCGGGTCTGACAGAAAAACTTTGCTATAAATTCATCCAAACAACCCATGTCACATCAACTTATTACTAGTCAAAGATATACTTGTGTAAGACATTTTATAGATAGTCAAACACACAATCTTACTATAAATGTATATTGGAGTGTTTGAGCACAAACTTTCCATAAATGTGATGTGAACTTTCTTTATTAAGAAAATATGAAAATGTTAAGTCTAATGTGAAATATTAATGTAGCAAGAAAAGATTAGTTATGTAAGACTTGAACTAAAATCATGTTTTATACTAAACACTAAAAGTTTACCATTTGTCGTAACAAAATAGCAAAGATCGTAAAATATTTATAATAACGTTTTTAGGCGATATTTGTATTAACA
>LBNU01017016.1:5932-25087 GCA_014162995.1 Artemisia annua | reverse complement strand
TTTTTTTTAAATAGATAAAAAGATTATTAGTGGTAGATAATAAAAATGGACCCACATGAAAATAAAAGAAAATGTAAAAGTAGAGGGGGTGGTTGGGAATTCAACACACCCTCAAACTTGGTTTTCATCCCCAATTGTGGGGGCCACTCACACATACCAAACAACTTTTTTAGGCATCATGCCCAAATCCAAACCCACAACCCCTAACCAAACGGGCCCTAAACCTTCGTACTATTTTAAAAGTGCCATACCAAACGAATAAAAATAGGGTTCATTCAACGCCAACAGTGCCATACCCCAATACCAAACGCACCCTTAGAATACATAGAAACATCAAGTCAATTTTACTGTTAATTAAGGGATATAATAGTATCTTCAACGGGTTGCATAATCAACATTGTAACAAGTCTCATCTAGTGAAACATATAATTCCTAACTTACCTGTTTTTTTCTTACTTTAGTCAAGCTTTGCTAAATGTTGCAAACTAGAACTTTCAACTTTGTTTTCAACTTTTCATTAAGAAACGTATATTTGATGACTAGGAAGAAATTCAAACGTGGAACATTAGTAAGATTGTAAGAAACAATGACGACAAAATGGAGTACGAGTAAGAAATTTAAAAAGCATCAAGGAGAGATGTTTAAGAATTTAAGTTTTTTTGAAGCTTTTTAAGGCAATGAGCGGTGAGCAATAAGCTTTTTGATTTTTATTGTTCGTCTGACAAATGAGCGGTGAGCTTTGCTATTTTTTTAATAATACTCATTTTACTAATGCTTCTTTAAAAAGCCGTGAGCTTTGGCTACTGCTCACAGCTCACTGCTACTTTTACCAAACCCACCCTTAATCCCTCTCGTTGACAAGTAACAATGCATTTGTGTTTAGGAGTCAATAAAGTGTTTTATTAGTCATTCGAGGGTTGAAATGTTATTAGAGAATAACGAAGTTTACAAGGATTTGAGTTTTCGATTTAGACTTACGGTGGGGTGAGCATCGGTTCAGGACTGGATCGGATCGGATCGAACCGGACCGACCGGACCGAGGACTGAATTAGCCAAAAAGCCAAGACCGAAGACCGGACCGAATGTGGTCGGTCCGGTCCAACAAGGCCAAATAATCGGCTTATGGTCCGGACCGGACCGAGGACCGAATTAGCCAAAAAGCCAAGACCGAGGACCGGACCGAATGTGGTCGGTCCGGTCCGATCTCGGTTAGTCCGGTACGTTCGGGTCGTTTGCTCAGCCCTAGCCGATCACGGATATAGCTTTTTAGCTTCGTTTCTCGATATGTTGAAATGTTTAGCAGAACTATGTTACGCGAGAGCAATTTGACGCATAAACTACTAGGTCAAACATTATTTTATTGTTTTATTATTTTATTATTTTCTTTTTCTAATAATTTGCAACTTATTAAAAATTATTTTACAATGATGCAGCTTCTTTATAAGTTCCTTTAAGTCAGTGGCTGATGGGATTGAGCGGCTAGCGGGTGATAGGCCTTTTCCAACTAGCTCACTAAATACAATATTGCATGACATGAAAGCCCAATCTTTGAAGAAAATTAATGATTGGCCCCTCCCAATCCCACCTATATTCAAATAAAATGAACATAAATAAGGTGTATAAGCACAAACTTCCAACAAAACAATCTGACAATTTCATGATCATTGCATCAAGTTTTGAATGCTTTAGGGCCCGTTTGCTCTGATGGTCTGGATTGGATTTTGGGCTTCAAATAAAAATTTTGGTTACTTAATTTGGATTAGGATTTAGCTATGAGCCATAAATATGGATATTGTACACAAATCATCAAAGCAGGGTGTTATTTGATAAAGTGATGGGTCTATTATATCTACTCCCTTTATGTCACTCATTTATATTTCTCACTCCGCATTTTATATACAGTAATTTTTAATTCTTTATTCATTTTTATAGATATATATAATATATTACTATATTATTATTATTATATATATATATAAGTAGTATATATATATATATATATATATATATTTTTATCACATATCAAATCCAAATTCTAATCCAAAGCTAAATCCAAATTCTAAACCCATCTACAAACCAAATGGCATGTTTTCTAAGGTTTATTATTACAAAGTTTTATAATTTGAATATACTTTTTATTGTGTAATTTTGGTACAAAGTTTTATTGTTTAGATTGCCTCATAGGTTAGAAGAGAATAAGTGATTCTCATAATGAGGTTAGAAGAGAATAAGTGATTCTCATAATGATTCATTAAGGCTTGTGTATTACTTTAGGATATATATATATATATATATATATATATATATATATATATATATATATATATATATATATATATATATATATATATATATATATATATATATATATATATATATATATTAACATCTTGCGTTATAAATGTTGGGACTATCATTATCATTTTACCAATTAAGTTCGGCCCTTTTAATATGAAATTCTGGCTCCACCTCTGCTTTAAGCATGATGACCAATATCACCAACATCAACTTGTCATAAGTTTATTACTCCAACATAGACCCCTATAACTCATTGATTTAAAAACTAGAAATATAGTAAAAAATTGCTATGACGGAAAATTATATGAATTTACAAACCTCACCTTCACGATTGTGTTAGAAAAATGGTTAAAATTATAAAAAAAGAATTTTTTAAAATATTTTCTAGTTTACCTTGGTTTTTACTTGTTCCGCCGCACTTAAATCATGTTTAAATGTTGGAGGTGTAGAACTGTTTAATAGAAAAATAATAGAAAATTTAGGCTTATCTTTTTGGGTTAGACGGTGATGACCGGATTATATAGAATCTCAAAAATTTTTAGATTTTAACGATCAATTTTCAAAAGTTGTTTGGAAATTTATGCAACAAAATATGGTCACCAACAAAACCCAATTGTTGACCAAATGGGGCCGATCGTCACGATTCACAAGAGAACCATTAAATATCAAACTTTATAATACTTTATTGAAAAGAAACCCGCCCCCTTTAAAACAAAACAAAGGCGTAACGATCATCGGCCCAACAAGCGAATTGGGACAATAAATATTGGCTAAAACTTTTTAAGAACTTTAAGTCCCGATGAGTTTGCAAACTTTGACATTTTGGCTTGGTGGAAAGAAAGGGAAATTCAATATCCGGGTTTTATCCGCTATGGCTCGTGACTTATTAGCGGTCCAAGCATCGACGTAGCTTCCGAATCGGCCCTTTTCGGTTAGTGGTCGAATTATATCGGATAGAAGGTCAAGACCTAACATTGTGATCCGTGGAAGTATGTGTATGTTTGAAAGATTATTTGGACGGAGTAGAATAGGATACACAATTTCATCGTTGAAGGTCCAATATTAGATAAAGATGTTGAAGAAGGTATAATAAGAGAAGAAGAAAGAAGCGGGAATATCAAATCCGTCTTCTTTCGGCTCGAATACCAAGGCGAATTAGATGAAGGTGAGTTTGAAGAATTTGAAGTTGAGATTTAAGATGTACAAGATTTTTTGAAGAAAATAATCTCGACGACTTGAGTGACTAGTTGAGTATACGGGTGATGCAATGCCGAAGCTCGAATATGCTTGATTACACTAATATGTTTTCGGGTGATGGCCAATGCCGAAGCTCGAAAATGTTATTAGTAATTTATATATTTTTATGATTGTATTGTTTAAATAAAGGTTATTGATTGTATTTTTTTAGTTGTATATTGTAATTGTTTAAATAAAAATTAGAGTAAAATGCAGAAATCGTCCTTGTGGTTTTTGAAGAAAATTGCATGTACCTCCTGGTCTTCCATAAGTGCGAGGCGGCTCCCTGTGGGAACTATTGGTTCGTTTTGGTCCTGGCACTACAGCTGGTTAGTCTTCCTCCGTTAGTTGATACAAATAGAAGGGTAATTTGGATCTTTTTCTCCTTGTGGACCCATTGGTGACCATAAACTAACTTAATATATATTGAAACATAAAAGGAGGGATTACAACAACAATGTTATAACCTTTTCCTCATTTTGTTTCACCAACAATCAAAGAGGACTCAAGATCTCCAGTCTAAGTTTCACATAGTTTTTCTCCAATCTTAAAAAGATTTTACTGTGTGAACGGTTGCAATAACGGATCTACTCCATCCATCCAAACAAAACCAAACCATATTCCCTAATTCGACACAACCAATGGACCCTCACCGTTCACGGCCCCAACTCTCAATCAACAAACTCTAAATGAAAAGTTAAATATTTAAATGGATTTCAGTGCATTTTCTTTCGTGATACAAAGGCTACATCGAGACCTCTTAAGATCTACCAATCAAAAGAACATGTCATCATAAACCCAACTCACAATCTATCATTATCTTAGTCTATACAAGACTCGAACGGAAAGTATCAAATTACAAGTATCGATCTCAGTTTCCATCCTTTTTTGTGTGGTACTACTGAAAGACTAAAGATCTTTAGAAATCCTTAATTATCACACGAGAGCAAACCATCCATAGATCTTGAAAATGAAACGAAAAAGAAAACAATTAATTAGATCTCAGTTTTATCCTCTTTTGCTCTCAAAAATTTGTCCATAAAAACAAAAAACCAAGAGATGAAGCCCATCTAGATCGATTTAGAAGATCAACTTCTTTAAATGTCAAACATCTTCAAAGTAAGAAACAAAAACCATTAACCGGTTTCATTCTTCCTTTCGTTCAGATCAAACAAAACAAATGACAAAAACAAAAGTTCCTACCTTTGGATTTTTTTTAACATAGACCATTTTCAAGAATTACTTGGAGGTGAAATTGTTTGTGACTTCGAATAGCAGATTTTGGAGGTGTAAAGTGCGTTATGTTTGAGAGAAAGAAAGGGGGCTTCTGATTGGGTTAAGCAGATTGTACAAGAGAAAACCAAGATTACCTTCTCATTTGTATCAACTAACGAGGAAAGACTAACCAGCGTTATCCCAGGGACCAAAAACGAACCAATAGTTTGCCCACAGGGAGGGCGCCTGCACTTATGAAGACAGGGAGGAGTACCCATGCAATTTTTTCAAACCCACAAGGACGATTTCTGCATTTACTCTAAAAATTATGATTGTATAATTCAGTATGTTGTTTAATTATATGTTTGATAATAACACAATTAATAACCGTGGAAAAAAACGTTCGAAGTAAAATTTCGAAAAAAAAAACGAAACCCGGTAAATACCCGAAAAAATCCGATCCGAACATTTATAACCGAAAAAAACGAACCCGGTAAAAACGAAGAAAAACCGATTCCGAAAATTTATAACGAAAAAAACCGTTCCGGACATTTTTAACCGAAAAACCGCTCCAGAAAAAACCGAACCGAACCGAAACTGGTTTAGAAACCGGTTTTTTGAAAAACTGGTTTTCTAAAAACCGAAACCGGTTTTAACCGACCGATTGCACCTCTAAAGCAGGGTGTTATTTGATAAAGTGATGGGTCTATTATACTACTCCTTTATGTCACTCATTATATTTCTCCACGTGTCGCCATTTTATACACAGTAATTTTTAATTCTTATTCATTTTTATAAGAAGATATATATATATATATATATATATATATATATATATATATATAATATATATATATATACTATAATAATAATATATATATATTATATATAATATACGTAGTTTATTTTTGGGTCCACGATTCAAATCCAAATTCCTAATCAAAGCTAAATCGCAAATTCTAAACCCATCTACAAACCAAATGGCATGTTTTCTAAGGTTATTAATTACAAGTTGTTATAATTTGAATAACTTTTATTGTGTAATTTTGGTAGCAAAGTTTTATTGTTAGATTGCCTCATAGGTTAGAAGAGAATAAGTGATTCTCATAATGATTTCATTAAGGCTTGTGTTTTAACTTTAGGCTTCTTTTATATATATATAATATATATATATAATATAATATAATATATATATAATATATATATATATATATATATTATATATATATATATTATATACTATATATATTATTATATGATATTTTTTAAAAGTACTATAGTATATATATAATATATATACGATAATTAAGCTACACATCCCTTTGTAAAAAACTTTAAAATGTAGCAGTTCGCCCCCTGCAGTAAATCACAGGGGGCCCTAACTGTACATTTTAAAAGATGTTTACAAAGGGATGTGTAGCAATTGGCTACCACATGGATGTAGGGAAGATTTCCCCATAATATATATATATTATATATATAAATAATATATATATAATAATATATATATATATATAATATATATATAATATATATATATTAACATCTTGCGTTATTAATGTTGGGACTATCCATTATTTTCCAATTAAAGTTCGGGGCCCTTTTAATACGAAAATCTGGCTCCACCTCCTGCTTTAAAGCATGATGACCAATATCACCCCAACATCAATTCAGTGCCAAATTACCTTTTCTATCCACCATCAACAATCTAACATCACCACCAACAAAGTCAACTTCACTATCAAAATATACTCCACTTATACTTAAATATACGCTACAAAAACCAAATCACACACATCACCTCCACCAAAGTCGATCGATCCCAAATTCTTGTTTTTTCTTGCCACAAACGTGTGAGTCAAGGTGGACATTATAAAGACGACATGTCCTTCTTGCCCACCAACGCGTCCATATATATACCATTACAGTTAGTCTTAAATATTATATTTAAGGAAGTTGCGTTTGCAAAAAGCTCTTATCCAGGGACGGAGCCAAGTATGTAGTGGGGTGGGCCATGGCACATCTCGAAATTTCAAAATTTTTTTTTACTTTACTATAGTTATGTAGAGATATTTGGCGGGAAAAATATTTAATAATGTACCATACTTGTCACAAAAATTACTTTCGTGTAGCGAACAAAAAAAAATAGTCTTTCTACCCCTTATACTCGACTTTTTGTCCTTTTTGATGTATTTTCGTGATATTTTTGCCCTTGAATTTTTAATAATTTGAGGGGCAAAAATGTCAATAGTACATCAAAAAGGCAAAAAAAATGAAAGTTCAGTACATCAAAAAACTATTTTTTTTGTTCGCTACACAAAAGTAATTTTTGTGACAAGTATGGTACATTATTAAAGATTTTTCCCGATATTTGGCCTGCTTGACGGATTTGAGCCACTCTAAATTATTTTGATTTACCATTCATAAACGTAAACATGATACGAGTATTAGTTTCTAACATCTAATATCAAAATTTGAAATATTAAAGTTGTTATAGCCCGATATTTATTAGTAGCAGACATGTAAGTTGTAACTACTACTAAAATCATGAAATTAGTTTTTAGCAACTTTTTCATCGAATAAGTATCGCGATATCAATATGTAATTGGTTTTTTCGATACTTTTTTTGGCCCATAAGTAACAAATCATGGCTTCGTTACTGCTTTTATCGGTCTTATTAACAAAATAGAGCTTATACTATAAGAACTATTTAATTTTTTAGAAGACACAAACTTAAATTATAAGAAAATTTAAGCTCCTATTAATCGGTCGGGAGTTTAGCCTTTGCAAAACATATATATTAAGCTCAACCTATTAAACTTTTTACATGAGCAAAAACTTCTCTTCTTTCATTCCTTTTTTTTTAAGACAAAAAATCTTTTACAACTTGAAACAAAAAACAAAAAATCTCACATAACGAAAACTTATAATACCGAACATAAATAAATAGAATTAAGAGTTGGTTTCGATATAATCACATGTTTAAGGAGAACCTAAAATCATGGGATATCCTCAAAGACTCACGTGACATTGTTTCCACGAAACATGCGTATTTAATTCATTTTTTCTTGTCTTGAATTAGGCGAGTAATTTCCTGGCACGTGTTGTGTCGCTTCAATAGGGGAGCATACATGTGACATGCCACGTATTCCGATAGTTGTTTGTGTCTTCGTGAGCGGTAGTTGTGTGCTGTGAGCGGTAGTCACAGTTTATCGTTTATCACTTTTTAAACAAGCATTGAAAACTTAGTCTTTTTAAAAATTAGCCTAAACTCATCGTTCTTTTGCCAAACGACTACTAAAATTTAAAATGCTCATTGTTCGACGTTTACCATCCCAAAAAGTTCCACACCGCTCCGCGCCAATATGAATCACGAAATACTTACACATGCTTTAATTTGTCAACTAATTCGATGGTCTGTTTACTTTCTTCAAGGTAATAGTTTTGATGGTTTAGTCTTAGACTCGTATAGATATCATAATGCATGCAGTAGTTACACATGCATTTGATATGTTTCAATTTATAGCTCCTCTTTATCAAGAAAATATTTTACTGTTACCAAACACACGTTAATGTGTACGAACTAACCAAACAATTGTGTGTAAAACCGTAAAAGCAGGGGCACACACGAGGCTGGGTGTATTATGAGGGTAACTGTGAAGGCGATAGGGAGGTGACGTTGTTATTAGGTGAGTTTGAGAGTGAAGGCAAGGGGTGAGTGAGGGTCACCGAGATGAGCAGCCTCTCTATTATAAGGCCATTCGGTGTTTGCGTGTGTGTATGTGTGTGTTTACATTTGATATTGAGTATACGTCAATAGATAGTGAACATTTGTGGAAAGAATGGTAATATGTGACTCACTTCAAAATGGCTATAAACTTTTATTCAAAACTGGTGACCTAAGATCCGAAACAGGGAACAGATCCGTGGATCGTATGACTCTGTTAGGATTTTTTCTTACCTATTTAAACAACTTATTTGGCCACCATTTAAACCAAGCTTTTTGTAATGTAACATTAGGCATTCTCAACTTTTGAAAACCCTCACTCACCTTTGATCATAATGCTTATAACTCTCATTTGTTGAAGCATATTAACATGGGAAGATCCACAATAACAAACTTAAAGCACCTATCAATTTCATCCACTGAAAGCATAGTAGCAAGTGAAGATCTACAACAATAAGCTTAGAGCTCTTGTCATCTTTATACATTGAAAGCTTCTTCTCAACAGAAGATCATTCATATCAAGCATAGAGTTCTTGATGTCTAGATTAGTTATTCATATCCATTAGATAATTATGTCTTATATCAAAATCATACAACATCATGTATCACTACTATATAATATGTATCACTAACATAAACACCATGTATCACCAACCATATTCCAAACTAGAGGCTAAATAGGTTTGTGTTTAAGTCTTAAAACACAAGGGTTGTAGGTTTATTGCGTTTAGACCTTAAAAAAAAAGGTTATAGGTATGTTGTTTTTGGGCCTTAAAATACAACGGGTTTGGTTGTACCCGAAGAAGAACTCGATATATAGCTTAGTATCGGTAAACTTGTAAGCGACATTGTAACGTTTTCTCCGGCCGAGCAGGGAACTTGTTGAACTAGTGAAGAAACTCTCGAGTAGAACACTTGGGGAGTGGAGTAGGTCGAAGAGAAGTTTCATGTCGAACCATTATAATCATCGTGTTCGGTGTGATCTCTTTTTTGTTTATTGCCTTGTGTTCAATCTTTCTATTATTATTGTTGTAGAATTATTGTTGTCACTTATCATATTGCATCAAACTTAATTGGTTATTTGATACAAGTAAAGTTTTTAAAAAAGAAACGTATTCATCCTTTACGTTTTCACACATATTTTCACACATACTTTCCCACCCAACAATTTATTTTCTTAATATATTTTTGGGAAGACAAGTCGTCACTTTTAAAAAAAAAAAATAATAATAATAATTAATATAAATTAAATTAAATTAAATCGTAAACTAAGATAATACAATTTTTGCGACAATTCGTTGCAAGGAGTGTTGCATAGGAAATTAATTAAATTAATGAAGGTGTTAATCAACATAATAACATATAAAGTTTTTGTTAAAAATATAATTTAGTTTAGAAAAAGCAACCATTATAAATTAAAGAAAAAAGAAGTTAAGCTGAGAAACTTGATGTGTGGTTGAAAACAGAAAATGACGTCTTAACTGAGGTAATATGACGCATGGATGTTATATTCTGCAAGTCTTTTACAAAGTCTAGAAGAGAAAAAAATCGATGGCTTTCAAAATACATTATTACATGTTGTAAACATTTTCTCGTTGACTAAGTGTAAGTTTTGGTTCTAATAATTCATTTGTGTCTTGTCGACCTCATCATCACTGTTGTTACAGTTGATGCCTACTGTTGCTACCGTTAAAACCAAAGCATCAAAATGGAAAATGAAATGGTACGTATTATGATATCAATGATTTGAGAACCTAGAGGCCAAAAGACACAGCATAAACATAGCCATATTGATTAAACCCTGAAATCAACGTACAGGACACCTACGAAAATAACAAGAGCTAGACAAAGGGTGCAACATGATGCGACATTGATAATTAAATTTGTCCAGGAGACCGATTACGTACCTTAGAGCATCTACAATGAGTAAACCAACTAAAAGCTTTTCACTATTGTAGAAAGCTATTTAAAGAGGTTTTTTGCATTGTATAAAAGACTTTTTGAATAGCTTTTTAACAAAGACTTTGTAAACTAAAAGTCTTTGCAAAAAGCTTTAGTCATTAAATAAGTTGAGCATTAAATGCATTAAATGCAAAAAGTCTTTAAGATTTTTCCCATTGTAGATGCTCTTAAAGGGGCCCTAAACAAAAATGCCTATGGTGAGCTTGATGTGAATGTCTATGGAAAAACTCATGCGTAAATGTCTATGAAAAAACTATCGCCAATTCGCATACAAGTTCCAAGAAAGTTGATCCAAAAAGATGACTCCTAAGACCATCAACTTAGCTTAGAGCTGACATTAGATGCAACGAAAGACGTATGCACATATGTAAGTTTCTCGTTAGTGTCCATAATCACTTGATTTATAACAAGGTTTTTTGGTGCTTGCGCGCCGCGTCAAGATGGTTCTGGTTAGTGTCAGTATTCATGTAAGTTTCTCTTTATAAACAAAAGAAATATAAATTGAACTTGCGACTTTGAGAACAAATGTATATTTACATAAGTATAAATTGAACATATTAGTGAAAGTTAAAATGCTAAATTGTAAATTACTATCCATTCAATAGTAGTTTTTGATACTCCGTAATTGATAATAAGTATATATGGCCGATGTACACTCACATGCATGCAACGATCCACAACACTTTTAAGCTTTCATATAACAAGCAAATTAAGCATCAATGTAATTTTCACATTATTTTTTAAAAGATCCACAGAATCACATTCATGCATATTGGTTGAAACTTTACGGTTCTTTTCAACTCCTTGACGCAATGATGGCAATAGAAAAGTGGGAGCAAACTGGTCTTGTTATATCAGTTTTGGCCTTATGGAACTCTAAATCGGGTTAAAATCAAATCGAGACAGGCATATTCTTGCTATATTTAATAGTTTATATGATTTTATTACAAATTGATGTGATATAAATAATTGGAAAACCATAGTACCATACCATTCAATTTGGACCTTAAAATTGCAATGGAACCTATCTTCTTTATTGCTTGTGTCTTTGTTTCCCTACTTCATTTATAACCACACTTCATATTCACTAATTTCAAATTTTCTAGAAATGTTTACAACGTAGCTATTGGCCTATTGCAACAAAGAATTTATATATTTCATGAATAGTTGAATTTAAAGATTGCGAGTTAGATCGTAATGTCGTACTATCCTATGATCCGACCAACAAAAAAACTTGTAAGATCTTTCTAGGATCGTGTTGTAAGATCGCACATAAGATCGTAAGATCACAGAACCAATTTGATGAGTTATCTTATTACTTTATACCAAAACCTTATATACAACTTGTATTTTTTCTTCCTTGCTATTATAGTACTCTATATTATTATATTTTGGTTTGAAGGCATTTTACAATATGTATATTTTTCTAGGGCAAAATACCTATTAATGTACTATACTTGCTACAAATGTTAATTTCGTGTACTGAACAAATTTTTTCCTTATATGGGTACTGAACTTTCATTTTTTGGTCTTTTTGATGTATTTTGTGACATTTTTGCCCCTGGATTTTTAATAATTTGAGGGGCAAAAACGTCACAAAGTACATCAAAAAGACCAAAAAATGAAAGTTTAGTACCCATATAAGGAAAAAAAATTTGTTCAGTATACGAAAGTAACATTTGTGGCAAGTATAATGCATTTTGAAGGAATTTGCCCATTTTTCTACCATACAAAGTCATAATGAAGACTCTAAAAGAGACTCGAAATACTATTTGTGTGTGGGAAATTACATTCCCGAAACATTTGAAATAGATTAACTTTTTATGTTTTACATTTTTGGCATGTTTACCACTCATGTCTTCTTTTTGTTATCTCACTAAGTTGTTTATTTAGCTATGAAAATTTGAACAAATTAAATGTATTTCACTATTTTTATTATCATGATGTTTGAATGTCAAAATTTTTCTTAGGCTATCTTATGAATTCGTGTTTTATATTCGATAGATATGTATAAGCGTATAACGTTATGATCCATCAACGCCTATTAGCAAGAAAAGACACTTTGGTGAGATCTTACGATCTCGATCCAATCTTACCATCTCGATCTTAACAGCCTTGGTTTTCGAATCTTGTTTCAAATGATGTAAACTTATGAAACACATGTAGTACTTATTGTTATATGAGTATCTCTTAAAAAGACAACTAAAAGGAAGAAATCTATGATTGTATTGAAAAACATGTATTGCTTTTTAGTATAAGGGCAATTTATTAAAAAACTAGCAAGAGCTATAAAAAGAACATTCAAGAAGAATTGAATCACTGGTCCATTCCCTACTTCTATTACAAATTCAAAAACAAGAAAAAACCATAACTTCTTTCATGACACTCAAGGGTGGTCTAGTGGCAAAAGGGCTTGTAACTATCACTCTAAAATGTGTGAGGTCTCAAGTTCAATTCCTACTAGGTGCAAACAACCTTGAAGTGGCAACACCAACCTCATGAAAATGGAGGGCTTTACTTAGTTTGAGTCTGTGTGGCGGTGGGTTAAATACCATGTGGATTAGTCGGCCGAAAAGGTCGAACACCATGGTTACCAAAAAAACTAGAAAAAAAAAAAAAAATCCTTGAAACAGATCAATTTCTATCGCAAAACTTGAATTGTAAACTAGGTGCTATCACTTACTGATCGTTCACGATCTTTAACCATGAGTATTATACACTCTTAGATTTTAGATAAAAACAGGAGGGTTCTCGGGGGTTCACGGGAACCCGACGAACGTTTGTCGCCTAGTATAAATTTTTGTTAAAAATCATAATTTTTCCGTAATGAACCTAGGTTCAAAATTTTTGTGTCACTAATATGTCAGAAGAATATGCTCTTTAATTTGTTTACTAGTATTAATCAAACTGTACCTTTTTGGTCATTTTTATTAAGTTTTAGTCCGGCCGTGCATAAAAACATTTAGTTTCTAACAGAAAATAAAAATCAACCCTAAGTAGTATATATGTAAGCTCTGTGAAAACCATTAACATAGGTCAATTCTTCAATGACCTAGTGTATGTTATGATATATACAAATTACAAATAGATGTTCCTTCTTAAAATGGGTGCTTTTCAAAGCATTAAGCTACCTTACTTATGTTAGCTATTTCTTTTAGCATCATTTCATCACACGTAACACCAATTTAACCCAAATTTTCTGATACATTCAATTCTTCATTTTTTACTATACTGATCAATACTAAAACTTCATGTTACTAATTTTGAAGACCTTGGAAAAGCGATACTGAACAGTTTGTTTTAAGTAGTATACAGTGAGAATACATGATTCACCCACAAAACCTTAACAAAATATCTTTATTTAGAATCAAACTAGTCGGCTAGATTAATATCCAAACATACACAAATGATTACAATAACACTGTTGACCAAGGTCAAGATTAATGACCAAACGAACACAAGAATGATTGAAGAACAAAGTTATGAAACCGGGTTTTGGAGATGATATACACACGACTAAATTAGGGTTTGTGTGTGTGTTATTATTTCTGCACAAGGAAAGAATGAGGCTATTTATAGCCTCATTATTTCTTTATGGGAAGTGATATGCACACGGATCAAATTGATCTGCAAACATAAAAACAAGATGCAATGACTATTATAACCTTTTCACTGTTAATCTAATTTTTACCACGTTCTCAAATTTTCACTAATAATCTTTCACCATTTCCACTTCATTTGCTTGTTTTCACGTGTTTACTTTTTGGTGTCATTCCACAACACAACAAAATTGATTGATTGTTTAACAACTTCTATTTTTGATTTCTAAGTTTATTTGTTTGAATGTTTTAACGGGTTTATGGCTTACTTCAAATTCTTCCATTTTTTTCAATTTATTTTATTTTATTTTAGGTAAAAGGTAACTAACCAACACCGGATAGTGATGGAGTGGTGGAATGGCACCACCTTCGTCATCCCCACCATAAAATCATTTATTTAATGAAATGGATCCAACATTTTTTTTGGGGCGTGAGACTGTGAATGGAGGCTTCACCGGGATTTGCGATTTTTTTTCATGGAACAGTTTTGAAAACCCAAATAATTCGACTTTCGTCAATATCTCTCGATAACAAGATTGATAACCAGTTTATAAAACACCCGAATTCACAATTATGATCAAACAACATTGGATTCATACATACCAGCAGAATGGTTGTTAGCAAAATGGTTGTTAGTGAAACGTCGGCGGGTCGGTACTTGTAATTGTAATGTGATAAAATGATAAAATGAATTATCATCGACAGTGACACATCTAAATCTACTATAAGCAAACCTCTCCATAATCCCTTTTACCTAGTCAAACATGTGAAAGAGATTATTATTTTTTGTTGTTGTTGTAGACATGTGAGAGTTTAATAAGGTTACGACAATGGTGAAACATGAAAGTGAAAAGAAAGATGTGAACTAACTTTTGTGAAATACTCTGTAGTGTTTTAATGTTATACCGAGGGCATAATTGTAAAATGACATGACAATTTCTGTGTATGAATCGAAAGTCACCGTGTACATATCAACAACTCCCTTTCTTTATTTGGCCCTTTATATTGAGGAACATCCAAAAGAGGCTAGAGCTTTTATTGACACAATTGACTCCCCCCCCCAAAAAAAAAGTAGAGACTGCTACAAGAGACCTGAAAACGACTAAACACAATAATTAGCATAAGTTTACTCCACAGATTATACTAACTTATTTCAACATTCCCCCTTAAGCTGAGGAATAAAACAGGTCAAATAGACCAAGTTTGTTTATCATTATATTGTGCTGAGAAACACCAAGGTGTTTGGTTAGAATGTCTGTAGTTTAGTCTAAAGTGCCAATTTTTTTGGCCCTTATGATTCCTTTTGCAATTTTTTCTCAGATAAAGTGCACATCAATTTAAAAATGTTAGACCTTTCATGAAAAAAGAGGGTTAAAAGCAAGCTGCAGAGCAACTTTGTTATCACAAAATAGAATAACAGACAAGTTAACTTCGAACATTAAATCTTTCATAATTTTCAAAATCCATATTTCACAAACTGCAATTCCCATGGATAATTAGCTTCGGTGGAGGATTTGGAGAGTGTTGCCTTTTTCTTGCTTTTCTAAGAAATGAGATTTCCATTATAAAAGATACAATACATTGAAATAGATTTTTTAGTCTTTGGGCACTTGGCCCAATCAGATTCTACATACCCTTCCAACATGTCAGATAACATGTTATGAGTAAATTTCAAACCTTTATCAGGAGACCCTTTTAGGTATCTAAGAAAATTTAATGCACTTTGCAAATGAGACTTTAGAGGAGAGTGCATATGTTGAGACAAACAGTGGACAAAATATGATATATCATGTCTGGTATGAGTGAGATATATAATTTTACCAACAAGTTCCTAATAGCCAATAATGTTATCCAAGTAAGGATTATCATGACTTAGTTTAAATGGAAGAACAATATTAGCTTCTTTAAGAATAGATATAGGTTTACATGAAAGGAGACCAAACTCATGTAAGAGTTCCAGACAGTAATTTCTTCGAGATAGGTAAATATCACCTCCTTGTTTGATAACCTCAGTTCCTAGGAAGTATCTTAGCAAACCTAGATATTTGATTTGAAATTTTGAGCTAAGAAACTGTTTAATCTTTTCGACTTCATTTTCATGATTACCAGTAGTCACAATATCATCAACATAGCAAAGAAGAGCAAAAAAGATGCTATAAACAGTTTTGATAAATAGGGAATGATCATTGTAACTCTGAACAATGCCATTTTCTTTTAAAATGCCAACTATTTTTTCATTCCATTTTCTTGGGACTTGTTTCAGGCCATAAATAGATTTGTTCAGTGTGTAAACCTTGTGTTTTGTTTTAGTGTCCCAAACCCTTGAGGAATAGTCATATAAACATCTTCTTTTAGGTATCCATATAGAATAACATTATTGACATCAAGTTGATATAATGACCATTTATTTTGGACAACAAGAGTAATAAGACACCTAACAGTGAGCATTTTAACTACAAGAAAAATAGTCTCATCATAGTCAATACCCTCCATATGATTACAATCCTTAGCAACAAGTCTGGCCTTAGACCTTTCAATTTCCACAGTGGCCTATACTTAATTTTATATATCCATTTGCACCCAACGGGTTTTCTACCATAGAGTAGTTCAGTTATGTCCTAGGTGTGATTCTTGTTTAAGGCCTCCATTTCTTAGTTCATAGCATTGACCCAATTGTCATCAAGAATAGCCTCTTTGTAAATGTTGGGTTCAGTGCTCTTACATAAGGCAGACACAAAGCAGAAACTCTTGGGGCTAAGATTAGAATAATTGACAAGTCTTTCAACTCTATATCTTACCTTGCTTTAAGATTGCATGAAACTTATGAGCTCTAGAAGACCTTCTAAGGTTTTGACAAAGAACCCCTAATTTCTGACAAATTGTTAGAAACCCTAGAGCACAAGATCAATACAGAAATCAACCTTAGTGTTCTGATACAATGTGAGAATACATGAATCACCCAGAAAGCAATAACAAAATATCTTTATTTAGAATCAAATTAGTCAGCTGGATTAATATCTAAACAAACTCAAATGATTACAACAACACTCTTGACCAAAGGTCAAGTTAGTAACCAAACGAATACAAGAATGATTGAAGAACAAGGTTGTGAGACCAGGTTTTAGAGATGAGATACACACGACCAAATTAGGATTTGTGTGTGTTATTATGACTGCATAGGGAGAGAATGATGCTATTTATAGCCTCATTATATTTTATCTGGCATTTCATCTTTGAGGACCATCCAGAAAAGGATAGAGCTTTTATTGACACAATTGACCGCCAACAAAGTTAAGACAAGAGACCTAAAAATAGTTGGGAAGTGCTCATATCATATTAATAATTATACGGCTAGAAAATACGTGAGCATATGGAGTCACACACGTATACATATAGAATTTTCATTTATAATTTATTTAATGTGATTATAGTAGTTATGTAATGTATATATTAGTTAAATATCACATGATCGACTAACGGACATTAATTAATCCGTTAGACTTAATAAATGGGTTGGACCAACAACAAATGGCAAGCCCATTTTGGTCCTTAAGAAGGCAGGCCATAGGGTCAAAGAAAGCAAGGGAAAAAGTCTTGGGTGTTAAGTGTAATTACCAAAACTTATTATGAAATTATGATTTATCTTAAACTCATAACTTGGAAAATAATTTAGAAAACCCCTCCCTTCCTATCTCGCACCTCACGGACAAAAACAAACACCCTTTTAGGGTTTTGTTTTCGTTTATTCAACTTGAAAAAACGGTTGTGCAAGGTATGATAAAGAGATAGCAATAACTAGCATTCGGTTGGTACATCGTGACGTGTAATGTGGATACTAATAGAGGCAATTTCTTATTTATTGCTTTGAATTTTATTTATTATCTTTATTATTGTTTATAATCTTATATTTACTTTTAAGTATACATATATATCTTGATTGAATGATTTCACATAAACTTTTTAATCTTTCGAAGTTTAATTTTAATCGGTAAACTATTTAAACCCTCTTTTAGTTTTTCACACACTGTATGTTTCCTCAATACACCACTATATTCTGAATACAACATGTAAACCCTCTTCCATGTCAACCACGTCACAAGTTATCACCTCCTTAGACTAGTGGCCATGGTCACCATAAGTTTACATACATTCATCATACATATCAGCGTCCACTCAACTTTCTCTCTCCTCTCACTTCTCCTCACTCCCTCCCACCTTTCACACAACATGGTTACCTTACTTTCACATTTCATTAAAATACTCACTTTATACAAATATAATCCAATAAATACCTCATACACACTTACAAACAAAATAAAAAAAACAAAAAAAAAAAAAAAAAAAAAAAAAAAAAAAAAAAAAAAAAAAAAAAGAAAAGAAAAGAAAAGATGGCTCACTTCACTCAATTGTAACTTATTAAGGTGAGCCACGCACTTTTTTTTTTCTCCTTTTTGGCCTTCACTCACGTGTGAGTGATGATGGTGTTTTAGGTTTCATGCGTGACTTCTGCCTCACTGATTATTCACTCCCATGTCTTCCATCCTTAGGGTGGTGGCAATGTTGCCTAACCATGCCTAAAACTAAATTGTAATTAGCCAATAGAATGAATCCAACTAGTTTCATGCCTAATCATGCCTAACCATTTATTTTTAGTGGCAATGTCATGCCTAAGCATGCCTAATTTTTTTTTTGTTTTTTTTTAATTTTTTTTAACTCATAATTATATTTAACAATTAAATTAAAAACTTCAAATTTCATTAATAATTAAAACAAAAGTTACATGATACTTAGGAAAATAAAAACAAAACAATTTCTAAAAATTGCAAGGCCATCCATATTTCGCCGCGACTTCACGTTTTTTTGCAATCTTAATATCGCACATTGTTGGATCAAGTATGTTATCATGAGGTTCGTTGAAGAACTTCATAGCTCGAAAATAATTCTTTTCTTCAACACCTTGTAGTTGTGCCGACATCAACTTTTCTGCCAACTCTTCCTTTGCACGTTTCTTCTCAACATTTTCATCCATTTGTTTTGCCTTCTTTGCCGCATAATCTGCTAACGAATCAATACTCTTCTTTGTCGACTCGATTTCGGCCTTTTTCCCTTTTTTCTTCC
>LBNU01017014.1:9348-27532 GCA_014162995.1 Artemisia annua | reverse complement strand
TGGTCAGATCCAACCGATTCGGATGCGGGTTGCATCCGATCGGTTGGATGCCTTCTGAAAATGGTTTCTTTGTCCTTTCTTTGTCGATTCACGTCGCATGTGTTGTCTTTCTTCGTGGCATGACTTTATTCATTAGAACTTGATATTTCCTTGATAAATATGTATAAAAAGCTCGTCTTTATCAAATCCTTTTGTCCATGCGTCATTTTCTTCTTTCTCTTTTCTCTCGAAACTCTCCAAATGTGTATGATCACTTCATTTCTTCATTTTTAATCATTTTTTCCTGCTTTTGGCTATATTTGCATGTACAAACACTTTTCCACGATTAAGTAACAAATATATACAAATATGACCAATTTCCATGCATAAAACAAACAATAACGCTTGTAAAAACATGTTAATTTTGAGCGTTATCAGCGTCGCTTCTGTTTAATAATTCGAAAACTGTTTTTAATTTTAAATATTAAATACGCCGTATCTGTTAAAACAGATTCGTCGTATGGCGTTAGGGTTTCAAAAAATTCTTTATTAAAAACAGAATACGCCGTATCTTGGGGAAAGGTACGTCGCACTCGAGTTATTAAACGCGTTGTATTTTATAAAATTAAAACGCAATACGCCGCATCCGATAAACAGATGCGCCGTATCATTTGTATCTACGCAGTACAACGTCAGTAGGTACTAAGAAAATAAAATAAAAATAAAATAAAATAAAAAGGAAATTACAGAAAATTAAACACACAAAAACAGTAAATATGCAAATTATACAATGAATGCAAAATATCTAATGTACAACAAGTTAGGGGTTAGTGTCTTAAAAAAACCTAAAAAAATAATTAATCAAAATACTAATCAATTTAACAGATAATAACAATTCACTCCCCGGCAGCGGCGCCAAAAACTTGATGGTGCGTGATGTGTCGTTGCGGTTTAGCAGTTTAATGCCTACTCAAGTTTTAC
The DNA here is from genome assembly GCA_014162995.1 of Artemisia annua. Lineage (NCBI taxonomy): Eukaryota > Viridiplantae > Streptophyta > Magnoliopsida > Asterales > Asteraceae > Artemisia > Artemisia annua. The sequence continues at coordinate 26,572 of LBNU01017014.1, read as the reverse complement.
ATTTATATTTAGCCGACTTATCAATAACACACACACTTAACGAGCAGTGTACCCGGTCAGTTTGCATATAATGGTAAGCAGAGTGTCGATCACTAAGAGTGGAACGTATTATCTAATTATCCTAATCAGTATTTTAATATCTAAGTTAGCTTTACAGTCTAATCTAATGATAGGGGGTTCAGCCTGAGAGACTGCCACGGTTTGGTTATCTAATTAAACAGTAAATACTAATGAGAACAAATCAGCGAATAGCATACACGTACACAGATAGATAGTAGAGACAATAAGAAGGCCTGTCCTGATAATTAAGATAGCTTGTCACTTGTTTTATTGCTAGTTTTATATGAAGTGTATAAAATTAATCCGTACTCGTTGGCTATTATATCGGCGAGTAAACCCTTAATGATTACTTATGAATATCCTACTCATCCAAAGACATCGGAGTGAGTAGGCGAGGAAGGAGTATGGCGGCTCAGCAGTGCTCAGCTAGACACAGAGGTAATCAATGCACTAATATAAGGAAACCAAAGACATCAAACATATAAACTTTAATCGATGGGAAAGCAATTTTAAGGCGGGCATTTGATTATTGCGTACTCACAAACTACCGGCCATCAATCCTGATGGATTCAAAGCTTACTATTACAATAAAACAAAACTACTTAATGAATTAAATACATGCAGGACCTTCTTACAGCTCTAAGATCTTCGTTTGGGGTGTGTCTTGTGTTGCTTGTTCGTCTGAATTCGTCTCCTTAGGGTTATGGTGCACACAAAATTCGTCTAGGTCTTGGGGTATTTATAGTTTCTGTCTGAGGGTTCGATGCGGCGCATGTAATGATGAGATGCGGCGCATTGACTTAACTTCGCGTGGGGTCCAAGCTTATTATATTCTGGAATATTCGTACACCGCCTTTAGATGCGGCGTAACTTGAATCTTTATGCGGCGCATGTCCTTCAGTTGTCTTGGATTGTTTCTGGTGAAGTCTTGATAGTGATACGCCGTATGTCAATTGTGTGATGCGGCGTATCTGGAGTAGAACGAGCTTGATCTTCTTCTTTGACCAAAGTTTCATATGCGGCGCATGGTAGAATTCCATGCGGCGCATTCTTCAAAGTCAGGCAATGGTCTTCGAATTCATCTAAGTATGATATTGCGGCGTATCTGTTGAGTGAGATACGGCGCATCTTCTGGGTTTCAGTAGTCTTTTGATATCTTGTTCGTTTTGCTCCGTAATTAGTCCAAAATCGCCAAGTTTCACCTTTTTCCTGTTTTTACCTGAGAATCACTAAAGTAATCATTAAAGCACCGATTCTCATACATAATAAGGTAAAACAAGTTAAATAAATAGGATAAATGATGCTAATAAAATGTACTTATTTGAGTTCATCAATAAGACAAAAATAAGTAGCCTATTTAAGGAAGGTAAATCTTCATTCTAGGGTAACTTATTCTCTCTCACTCTCTAACTTTCCTTTATACTTTATCTCTCTAAAACCACATACTTACTCTCACGCCAGAGGTTGGTCCTGGGATAAAACCCGGGGCGAGACTAACGGACGTGTCTGTTTGTAGATATCCGAAGATTAATAAACTCACTCATCTGAACCAAAGGTAACCCAAAGGACCCAAGGCAGTCCGGAGGGTCTAATTTGCTTGTCCGGAGTAAACGCAAATATTTTGCTTTAACAAATTTGCGCCATCCATGGGACCTGCTATTCACTCTACCGAAGCAAAGAGATGACGGGTCCTACACTAGAAACACCAGAAGGCAGTGGGAAGAATAATGACAACAACTAAGATTAACTCGAACAAATTCAAAATCATATCACAGCACTAAAAGCCCTAATCCAAGAACACAATACCGGTGGAGGAACACCCATCAAACCCATTCAACTCGAGTTTGACGAAGAGGAATCCCGAGAAACCGGAGGAAAAAGGACCGGAGAGGAGCCCATAGATGACCTTTCTAAGCCTTTTAAAGCAGCCTCCAAGAGTCCCTTCACCCGAAGGATCATCGACTTCTCCAGTCCCAAGAATGCAAAATATACAATGCCCACTCATCTGAAGTTGTATGATGGGTCCACAGATCCGAATGATCACGTCACAAGATTCGAAGGAGCAACTCATCAGGGTCCTTGGCCTATGCCGATATGGTGCATGATGTTTCAACATACCTTAGACGATGCAGCTAGAGGATGGTTTGACAGTCTACCGCGGGGCAGTATCGATGGTTGGGACGCTCTGAGCGAACAGTTCGTGCAAAGATTTTCCCTCCGAAGGAAGTGTATTAGGGATCCCATGGAGATCACTAAAATCATTCGGCAGGCCAACGAGGCTCTACCTGAGTTTAAAGAACGATGGACAGACGAAGCTAGCCGCATATCGGGAGTCCCAGAAATCATGTAAATATCCTCTTTCGTCGACGGTTGCAAGTGCCCAGAATTAGCTAAAAGATTATCCGAAAAAGTCCTCCGAACTGTAACGGAAGTCGATAATTTTATCCGCTCCGAAAGGGCCTATCGATCGGTCGAAATACCTAGAGGGGAAAAGATTGACAACTACAGGAGGGACTATCATCACAATGTTCACAATAACCGGGGTGACCAAAACACTCAAGGGAATCCCTTCAGAGGAGACCGTCGGCGTGGTAACCACCGAGAAGATTTCAAGCCCCGTCGAAACGATTACTATACACCTTACGGACCATCAAGAAATGACAATACCCAACGAGCGGACTATCGTGCTGATTATCGTCGTAACGATACATAACGAAGGGACACAAGGCCGATAGATTTAAATGCACTCACCAAAGCCCCCAAGGAGATTTTGGCAACTGAGCACCAGCTTCGACTTCCGCCACCACCAGCGTTAAGAGGAAAGCCTGCAAGAGAAAACTTGGATAAGTATTGCGACTACCATGGAGAGAAGGGGCATCTTACAAACGATTGCCACAATTTGAAGGAACAACTAAAAAGAGCTATGGAGACGGGTAAGCTGGATCACATCATCAGGGACGTCCGGCAAAGAGATAGGGCTCCGACAAGGGGCAACAATAAACCAATCATGGACGAATCATGAACATGGTTCGTTATCATGAAAATGGACGAAAACGTAAGGTCATTGACCAGGAGGATGAATGGATGAATGCCCCTATCAGCTTCCCTCCGATCTTGCCTGGAGATGTGTCCGATGAGCCTTTGATCGTCGAAGCCGAAGTGGAAGGGTATACAATAAGGAGAGTTTATGTCGATCAAGGAGCATCAGTGGAAGTAATGTATGAACACTGCTTTGAGAATCTTGACCCCACCATCAAATCCAGACTCCGGGAAACCAATACACCCTTGATAGGATTCGCCGGAGAAGCTATCAAACCGTTGGGAAAATCGAGCTCGAAGTATGCTTCGAAAACGAAGGACTGTATCGTCGAACGACCATGAAGTTTGCCATGGTAAGATCTCCCTCGCCTTACAACATCATTCTGGGACGGTCAGGGATGAAGAAGCTAAGGGCCATTCCCTCAACTATTGATGCGAGCATGATGTATCGTTGCGGTTTAGCAGTATTAATGCCTACTCAAGTTTTAAATTTATATTTAGCCGACTTATCAATAACACACACACTTAACGAGCAGTGTACCCGGTCAGTTTGTATATAATGGTAAGTAGAGTGTCGATTACTAAGAGTGGAACGTATTATCTTGTTATCCTAATCAGTATTTTAATATCATAAGTTAGTTTTACAGCCTAATCTAACGAAAGGGGGGTTCAGCCTGAGAGACTGGCACAGATTGGTTATATTAAACAGTAAATTAAACTAATGAGCACGAATCAGCAAATGGCATACACGTACACAAATAGATAATTAGAAACTGTAAGAAGACCTGTCCTAATAATGAAGTAGCTTGTCACTTGTTTTATTGCTAGTTTTATATGAAGTGTATATTAATTAAACCTACCTCGTTGGTTTCATTATATTGGCGAGTAAACCCTTAATGATTACTTATGACTATCCTATTTATCCAAAGACGTCAGATTAAATAGGCGAGGAAGGGGTATGGCAGCCCAAGCAATGCTCAGCTAGACACAGAGGTTATCAAAGCACTAATATAAATTCACCAAAGACATCAAACATATAAACTTTAATTGATGGGAAAACAATTTTAAGGCGGGCATATGATTTTCGGCAGTCACATACTACCGGCTATCAATCCTGATGAATTAAAGTGTGCTATTACAATAAAACAAAACTACTTAATGAATTGAATACATGCAGGACCTTCTTACAGCTCTAGTATCTTCGTTTAGGGTGTGTCTTGTGTTGCTTGTTCGTCTGAATTCGGCTCCTTAGGGTTATGTTGCACACAAAATTCGTCTAGGTCTTGGGGTATTTATAGTTTCTGTCTGAGGGCTCGATGCGGCGCATTGAGTAAATAGATGCGGCGCATCTACTTAACTTTAAAACAAGGATTAGTAATCTAACAAATTAAGGGGGCCGGCCTACTGTAACGGCCAGATTTTTTTTGTCTTTTGTGGGGAAAGTTTATTTGGTGAAAAATTAACTGATTTTGGTTAAAAATTTGAATTCATATATTTAGTATGATTAAAAAATTTTTCTTTATTTCCAAAATTGTTTTTCAAAATTATATAATATGTTTATATAATTAAATAAACTTTGTATTAATTAATTAAATACCCCTTTGATCATGAGATGTATTAAGCACTTGTTTATCCATACCTTGAGTGATTAAGTTGGATATAATGATATAAACTAGCTTAATAATTGTTTACGTAGTAATCTTACGTTTAATAATTTTCCATTTTGTGATCATCAAAACGTAGAGATATCGAAAAATATAAATAACGTTTTTACGCATTATTTATGTCAACAACTTATTTGGAAGATTAGATGATTTTTAATGATAAAACCTAATTACTTCTTGAGTTTTTATTTCAAAACTCTAACAAGAAGCACTAATATAACTTGAATAACACTTGTTCTTGAAAATTTTTGATGTTTCTTCTTTGTTCTTACCTTTGCCCGATTACAACAATGAGAGGAAGAGGATAGACATTTTTTTTGATCTAATATTGCATGTAAATGAGAGTTAGTTGGTGTATATACATATATATAGTAGGAAGTGGAATATTATGGTCCAATTAAAATGGTTATGAGTGGGATGTTGAGGGGTGGGTCGGCTGAAATAGAAGGTGGGCGGGGACTTGATTATGTTTATTTGATGGTAAAATATTGAATTGGGTGTTATTTGATGTATATTGTTAGTAGTTTTGGTATTTTCGGGTACCGGGTTAACTAGAAATAAATTTTAACGGGACTAAATGTGATATAATAAAGTCACAAAAATTATAAAAATATATTTTGTATAAGTATTGGGTGTTTGAATAATTGTTGTTTCATTATAACGAAAACCGTCGTAATTATATAACGTTAACGATATAAAATGAATAAATTCCCAAAATATCGAGTGAACTAATTTTATAATTTTTGTAACATTATAATGAGTGTGAAAATATATTAGAACCACTGTGGGAAGTGTAGGATGTGTTTTGCTCCCGGTAATTAAAACGTGAAGTTCTTAAGACGCGTATCGTAGTACCGGGGTAATAATAAATTACAAAACTTTCAAAAATATTAAAACTTGTTTTCATGATATATTTTAGAAACTTAGATGAGTGGTGAATTCGTTGGAGGGTTTAAACGATGTTAAACCTTAAAACGTGAATTTAAATTGCGCAAAAATGTAAAAGGTGCAAGGTTTATGTAAAAAAAATAGAAAAAGTGAAAAGTGACTTTTAAAATAGGATTGTAAGGAAAAAATGATGCATAAAAAATGTAGACTGGACATAGTCTAGTTGCGGTTGAATTAATTGAACGTGTCATGACGTACGCGGATAACTTCCGACGAAGTTAATTATTAAAAATATAATAGTTAAATAATAAAAATAGTAAAATAAATGACATGAAAATTTTGAAATGTCACATACACTTTCCTAGTACCCAACTCGAGAGTTCACTTCACTATGTCAACAAGTTCCCTTTAAGCGGAGAATACCGTACAACGTCGCTTACACCAATTTCCGATACAAAGCTAAATTTCGAGTTCTAATCTATCTAGAACCAATCTCTCACACAACTGTATTTTCCGGACTAAAATACTAACCCAATCACTCACTTATTTTCAGGATTAAAATACTAACCTGAATTTATTTTTGTATTTTTGTATTTTGCGGTGAAAGTGTTTTCTAGTGCAGTTTATCTAGTTTCGGGGGGAAAATCAAATTTGAATTTATTTTTTTAATAAAACATTTTCTTAAAATACAAAAATACATTTCTAGTTATTTTTTCTAAACATGTTTTGTCACATTCAAAAAATGTGAAGTTTAGGACAAAAAATTATTTCTTTGATCATCCATCAAGTTTAATGTTTGTTTCTTCATACCTTTGGTGATTTACATCAAAATGAAAATTTACGACTAATAAAACATAAAGACATATCATACTTGAAAGGTATGATAATATAAGAACAACATAAACTAACTAAGAAGCATAAGAATACTCTAGATGGCTTGTAAGACTCAAGGATTTGCTTCTTTCACGTAAAGGTTGGTGACAAGATTATTAAAATGACATTCTAAAACATATGAGATGTTTAGATTGATGGTGGAGTGGGTGGAGCGGAAGGTGGTGTGATGTGTTGTTCAATTTAGGAAAACATGAAGTGGAGTTCATCCCTAAAAGCAAGGATGAGATTACGGTTGTGTAGGCAACACAGGCAATTAGCACCATGAGTGTCAACTAAGTCAAGTTGAGTTGGATATTTCATGTGAGGTGATGATGTTGGTGGTTGTGATGGTAGTGATGAAGAGTTGAGAGTCCAAAGGGCTAATAGGAGTAAGTTGGATGGTGATGTCCATGGGTTGAGGAATTTGTGAAGGTGATGGATGAGAAAATCTTGGGTGGATATCCATGAGATCTTCAATGAAGGGATTGATAGGTTGAGAAGAGTCAAGTGGTGATGCAGTCTTGATGGTATGGTTAACGATGATGATGATGATGATGATGATGATGCTCTATTAGAAGGAATTTTGAAAGGTGCATTTGGTGGAGAAGTAGGTGGTGGTGTCTTAACATCATCCTCTTATTGTGTGAGATCAATGAAGATACGTTTCCTAATGGTAATTATAGGTTTTCGTGAAAGGTTAGTGGTAGAGCACTGAGAGGAAACCGTTGATGAATGTGAAGTGAAGTTGAAGAAGATGAAATGTGAAAGTAAGTTAGAGAATGATCAAGGTTTCATATATCCAAAATGGGTGCTTGAAATTGTATCAATTTGAATTTAGATTAGTGTTTTATCCTAAAGTGTGTGAGGAAAGTTATGAAAACGGGGAAAGATAGCTAAAATTGTGGAAAAGTAGTCAAAAAGTAAACAATGAATAGTGAAAATTCGTTAGTGTCAGGTGACAGCTCCCTTAAATTAAAGGGATCCATCCCCTGTTTGGACGAAATTTTACCATCTCTTTTATCCAATAGATCATAGTGGAAAAAGATGATGTTTTGGGGGCTGTGATTCAGCAAATCCTAATACCATAAGTCACTCAAGAATATCATTCAAGGAATAGCATGTATAGATAAAGACTAAAAAGAGTAATTTGCATAAATTTTAGCAATGTAGTAGTAGTAGTAGTAGTGGTAGTGGTGGTAGTGTTGCTGGTAGCGGTGGTAGTGGTGGTAGTAGCGGTAGTAGCAGTAGTAGTAGTAGCAGTAGTAGCAGCAGTAGTAGCAGCAGTAGTAGTAGTGTACCAATAGTAGCAGTAGCAGTAGTAGCAGTAGCAGCAGTAGAAGTAGCAGTAGCAGTAGCAGTAGAAGTAGCAGTAGCAGGAGCAGGAGGAGGAGGAGGAGGAGGAGCAGCAGCAGTAGAAGCAGTAGCAGCAGTAGTAGCAGCAGTAGCAGTAGTAGTAGCAGCAGCAGTAGCAGCAGCAATAGTAGTAGCAGTAGTAGCAGGAGTAGTAGCAGTAGTAGAAGCAGTAGCAGTAGTAGGAGTAGCAGTAGTAGTAGTAGTAGTAGTAGGCTATGTTTGGCGACACGTAGTAGTAGCAGTAGCAACAAGCAGTAGCAGTAAGCAGTAAGCAGTAAGTAGTAGCAGTAAGCAGTAGCAGTAGCAGTAGCAGTAGCAGTAGCAGTAGCAGTAGCAGTAAGAACGTGTTTGGTAATGTAGCTGTAACTGTAATTATAAAGTGTTAAACAAGTAAATGTTTACCGCTTGTCGCTTGTCGCTTGCTACTTCTTCAGGAAGCATTTAAGATTGGAGCGGTTAATCATATTTTAGACGCTTGTTGAGGTGTTGCCAAACAAGCAAATGCTTACCGCTTGTCGCTTATCGCTCTTAAACGCTTCAAAAAAGTTGTTGCCAAAGATAACCGTAGTAGTAGTAGTAGCAGGAGTAGCAGCAGCAGCAGCAGTAGTAGTAGTAGTAGTAGTAGTAGTAGTAGTAGTAGCAGCAGTAGTAGCAGTAGTTGTAGTAATAGTAGTAGCTATAGTAGCAGGAGTAGTAGTAGTAGCAGTAGTAGCAGGAGTAGTAGTAGCAGGAGTAGCAGGAGTAGTAGTAGCAGTAGTAGTAGCAGTAGTAGAAGTAGAAGGAGCAGGAGCAGGAGCAGTAGCAGTAGCAGTAAGAGGAGCAGGAGGAGGAGCAGCAGCAGCAGCTAGTGGTAGTAGTAGTAGTAGTAGTAGTAGTAGTAGTAGTAGTAGTAGTATTCACTTTCTCGGATTAACAATAACAATAACAATAACAATAACAATAACAATAACAATAACAATAACAATAAAGGCTAATAAAAAGTACTTAGTTCATAATTAACAAACCAAGTTAAATTGTCTTAAAAATTAAACACTCTCCTCAAACTCACTTCTTCCTCAAGGCCTTGAGAATGTTGCGGAGTGTCTGATAAGGATTTATTTGATACCTTTTTAAGAGGTTATTTAAGGCCAAAATCGTATGAATATGATCAAGTATTGCCCTAAATCGTTTATTTTTGCATTTTATGTATTTGGGACAAAAATATGGAAATCGGCACATTTATGGCTTATTTGGATGAAAAAATGAAGAAAACGACGAAGTCGCAAAATTCTGTTAGATAAGGGAGTCTGACGACGTCACACATTACAAAGTGACGCCGTCACTTGTCACTGAAGATGGATTCTTCGTGGAAAATTAACAAGCGACGCCTCATTAGTTTTGAAGACTCTATAACCTACCGGCGTCAGGTGTATTTTGAAAACCGAAGTCACGTACAAAGTTAACAAGAGAGGGCCCAGAAGATTCACTAAGAGACGGCGTCAAGGCATTCATGACGGCGTCAGAGATCATAAGTGATGCCGTCACAATGGCGACTTGCACAAGACGAAACCCTAATGACGGTGAGCTGACGGCGTCACAACCTATAAGGTGACGCCGTCAGAGTTGTAAAACTACATATACTTTCGTATGTTTTTCATAATTGGTGTAACCTCTTGGAGTAGGGTTTTAAGAACGATTTTCTCAGCTATTGTAAGGGTTTTACAGACCTCCAAACTCAGGTTTCATTGAAGATAAGTTATCCTTTTAATCATTCAATATGTCTATTTCTTGTTTGATTACTTGTTTATCTTTTTTTACTTTAACATGCTAGCTTAAGTTAATTAGTGTTTGCTTAGATCTAATGAAACCTAGTTATTGAATATTGATTTGTCGTCTCTTGTTGAAGTCTAAAGATACGCAACATACTTTCTCAAAAGGAACGAAATACGCAACATACTAAATCTATTACTTGTATCACTAAGATACTTTCAAATTTTGCACAATATACGCAATGTTGACCGATTTTTTTACCTGTTTGACCGGTTTGAAGGTTAATACTTAAAAAACATACATTATTGGTCCCTGTGGTTTGCGCCTGTTTTCACCGGTCATCTTTTAACTTTTTTTTAGTTATAAAGTTACAATAATGGTCCTTGTGGTTTGGGTTAACTTTCACCTTTAGTCTCTTGACTTTTTTTCACTTTTTCGTCCGTGTTTACACGTGTAAAGTTCGTTTTTTCACGTTTTCGTCCGTTTTTACAAGTTTTTGTCCGTTTTACACGTTTTGTTTGTTTTTACACGTTTTCGTCCGTTTATACACGTTTTCTTCCGTTTTTCCATTTTTTCATCCGTGTTTACACAGTCCATCACCACCAAAAAATTTCCAAAAAACTATTTTCAAAAAAAAATTAAAAAAAAAGGATTTCGAAAAAATGTTTTTGAATTTTATAATTCCCAAAAACATATTTTCGAAAAAAAATTTAAAAAATTCGAAAAATTTTTCTAATATTTTTTTGAATTTATAAAAATTTCTAAAAACAATCTTTTAGAAAAAAATTAAAAATAAAATTTCTAAAAAATATTTAAAAAAAAAAAATTTCGAATAAAATTTTTTTTCGAATAAATTTTTTTTAGAAAAATATTTGGATAAAAATATTTAGAAAAAATGTTTTTTTAAAAAATATTTTTCTAAAAAATTTTTATTCGATTTTTTTTAAAAAAAATATTTTTTTGAAATTTTTTCTTAATTTTTTTCTAAAAAATTCTAAAAAAAAAAAAATTTATTTTGCGAATATTTTAAGACTTTTTTTCGATAATTATTTTTTGAAAATTTTTTTTCAAATTTTTTTTTCGAAAAAAAGAATTAGAAAATAAAATTTTGAAAAAAAGTTGTAGAAAAAAATTTTCAAAAAAAAATAGAAAAAAAAAGTTTTTGAAAAAAAAATTTCGAAAAGAATTTTATTTTTTTAAAAGATTTTCAAAAAGAATTTTATGTTTTTGAAAAAAATTGAAAAAAAAAAAATAATTTTTGTAAAAACGGACCAAAGGTGAAAGTCAACCCAAAACACAAGGACCATTATTGTAACTTTTATAACTGAAAAAAAGTTAAAGGATGACCGGTGAAAACAAACGCAACCCACAGGGACCAATAATGTATGTTTTTTTGAGTATTAACCTTCAAACCGGTCAAACAGGTAAAAAATCGGTCAACATTGCGTATATTGTGTAAAATTTGAAAGTATCTTAGCGATACAAGTAATAGATTTAGTATGTTGCGTATTTCGTTCCTTTTAAGAAAGTATGTTGCGTATCTTTAGACTTCTCCCTTAATTGATTGCCTCGCATTAGTATAAGAAAACTGGCTAAGTTCTTATATGTATTAGCTTGAACGTCTTATAAAACGCAACTATAGAGTGCACTATTAGTTTTTTTCGTTCTATTTATTGCGTGAATTGCGACTTATAGATCCTAGAAAACTTAATAGACTTTAAGGGTTTTAGGGGAGACTAATGTTCATAGAGTTGGGGACTTCGGCACCTTCCCACGACCATTATTAAGGAATACAACGCTTCAATTAAAACAAGGACGTGACAATTCAAAAAATCAGTAGGAGATAACTAGGGAGTAAGGACATCTAAGTAAACAGGCTTTTCCCTATCATAAGAAGTCACCAATTTCTTTTCTTGTTATTAGTTTAATTTAATCTTATAATTAGTTTTGGGTTAGTTAATTAGTAAATAATTCCGCCCACTCTTTCAAACCCGAGATTTTTACTTGCTTTTCATAAAACATAAAAATACAAAAAGAATCATCCCTCACGTCTAGACCTATCTCGACATATATTTTGACCTAACGACACTATTCCCCTAGAAAACGATCAATCCCCTGAGACTTACCTATACTACGCTACAACGGTTAGGTTCACTGCCTAGGAGGATTGTAAAACTTCGTGTGAGGTCTTACAATATCCGCATCAAGTTTTTGGCGCTGCTGCTAGGGAATAGTTAATAGTTTAGGTTCGATTTCTATCTCGTTTAGGGCAACTCACTAGATTCCTATCAAGTATCAAGTGAGATTTTGATTTTCTTTTTATTAGCTTTTTTGTAGTCTATCTTTTTTTTTTCTTTGTGCATTTTTTCGTAAAAACTTTTTCATCAACTATTCCATTTGCAATTATGGAAGACGCGAATCCACCTGTCCCACCCAAAGCGATTACTTCGTTGCATGACCGAATTGAGAGGGAAATCAATGAACTTAAGAAGCTTAATGAGTTAATTAAGAGAGAAATTGAGTTTAGAACCGGTCCTTGTACCGATAACACTACCCCTAGTAATGACTTGGAAGAGGAACTAGAAGATGACTATAGGGTTTTTAGAAATTTCTTTAGGACATATGAAGAATTGGCCTATCATAAGTTGCTCTTAAAGTATCCCTGCCCCTTGAAATATAGGAAAAAACCATGGATTAGGAAGCGCAATTATATGAATATCAAAATCCCTTGTGTGGCTGGTTATTTGTATAGAGAGCACACATACATTGACTTAAAAGCACCTATGAATATTATGTCTGGGCTCTATTACAATTGGATAATGAACAAAACGTTGAACGCTAGAAAAGATCCTTATAACCCTAATCGATTATGCAATTTTGTTGGGAGAGTTGAAGGGTTGGATATCTTTGTGGTTATCAATGTGATTTCATAATCTTAGAAGATATTAGAGGTATCATAGACCAATACTTAGGTGAGACTGTGCTAGAAAAACCATTTGTAGATGTGTCTAAGATGTTTGTTTGATTATGATGAAGGAATAGTTCAATTTTCTGATGGAGTAGAAAATATCACTTTTAAGATGCCCCATAAGCGGGAAGAGTTGGAGGACATTAAGGATTTGGAAGTTGATGTAATTCGAGCCTATGAAGTTAAAGACGATGAAATTAAGGATGAGGTTTATTATGAAACTAGAAGGACTTGTTATTCGGGTCGTGTAGGTCTAGGCCCAGAATATAGGCATGATCAAGGTTGTATTAAGAAGTATAAATGGGCACATAAGTTGTGCAAGAAAATGTAATAGGCCATGACTTTAAGTCTAGCTACAAGACTCGTAAATAAAGAAAAACGCTTCTTGAGAGGCAACCCAAGCTTTTTGTTTGTTTGCTTGAACTTTGTTTTTGTTTGTGTCATATATATGTGTTGGTCCGACAAGACTTGAGCAACTCATGAATAGACAAGATAAACATAAACACGTGGCATTTAGACATGGAACATATAATGAGTTTATGATTCATGATAAGCACAATTACACGGTTACTCAAGAACCCACTTTGACACACTAATGCCTTTGGCCGGCTTTTCGAGGGGATAGTTGTAGACGGCTATCCCCGACGAGAGACAAATTAAGAGACACTGAGAAACAAGCTAGGCTAGGGTTCTCAGTGTGTTGAGAATACTAACACTCTAACTATGCTAAGATATTCTCACTTCTTACTCTCTTGAATGCACACATCCTTCTTTGGATTGAACTGGTTTATATAATGAAGCTATTACTGTTGCTTCACGTGGGAATAGTAATCTTGCCAATTGTTCGTAGATAAGCACGTGCCTAGACATCTAGCCTTTGTGTCCTTTTGGTTTTCCAGAGTTAACAACACTGAGTTCCAATGAGCTTCTTTTGTTCTTGGGAAGGAACACATATTTATCTTCCCAAGAGTTTTCCCGCTTAAACCCTTTTGACTCACCAATGTACCTTGGTCTTGATTCAGGGAGCTGAGATGTCATCAAGGTATTCCCGTCCTTGTGTATCTCTTGTCTCGAGCTGGAGTTATGCAAATTAGCTGATCATTACTTGGTAGATTTTCCCAACTCCTTTGGCTATATCTATGGCCTGGTCTTCATAGATTCCTGATGTCTCTGAATCACTGAGTGTTGGTGAAGTCATGTTGATCACCACAACTTCACGGTCAGTTATATTGGTAGTTGGTGAGGTTGTTTATTGTTGCTGAGAGTAATGTCATCAGGGATATAGAAACATTTGTCTGATCTCAGAATCCCCGATGCTGCTCAAGTACCTTAATCACTGAGACTGTATCAGTGACTAAGGCGCTTACCTTCGGTTGGTTTAAATACTAACTGTCGAAGTAAGCTTATTGAGGTTCTCCCCTGAGATAGGGGGAAGACATTCTCACTGATCACCTAGTGGGTTAGAATGATCACTGGTATTTGTCAGTTAGTGTCCGGCGCTATCTTATGTTCAAATCTTGTTGGACATTGTGGAAAACTAGAAGGGGGGTTGAATAGTTTACCTCTTTTTATTATTAATTATCTTGTTAAAATCTTATTAAAACTTTCGTGTAAACAAGATTTTAGATTTGTCGTTGTATCAAAGATAATATAAATATAAATGCAAAGGATAAGGAAAGAACAATCAAACCACAACACGATAGTTTATCGTGGTTCGGCTACAAGGACCTCACTTGTCCTTGCCCTACGTCCACGCCCCGAGTATCCAACTCGAGAGTTTCAAGCACTATCAACAAGCTCCTTTATCCGGCGGAGAAAACCTTACACGTCGCTTACTATTTTACCGACACTAAGCTAGATGTCGAGTTCTTTACCAAGGGTACAACCACTCCCGTTTTAGTTCTTTCACAAGGGTACAACAACTCCCTTTTACACTTTGTATTTTAAGGCACAAATACTAACCGATCACAACTATACACACAATGAATGAAAAGTATAGACTTGAAGAAATCTACACAATGCTTTAGTTATCAAGACTTGCAACTTCTTGTTGGAAGCTTGAAACTAAAATGAGTTAGTGAACTTTCTTTGCTACAATAAGAAACTTCACAACAATGAAATGGTTAATGGTTAGATGAGGGATAATATGAATGTGTGTGAAAATGTAATGAGAAGTGATAAAAATAAAAGCTAGTAAGAGTTTGGTATTTATAGGCAAAGGAGCATTTGGCCTGGCGGAACCCGCGGAACCCTCCCAAGGGTTCCGCCCGTGTATTGCGAGGGTGCCGCCAGGTCTGACAGTCAAATGATCTTTCCTTAACTTCCAAACCAATGTTAAGTCACATCAACCTTAACTCCTTCCCACATGCATGGCTTGTAGACTAGGTAAAGAGAAGGTCAAACACACAAGGTTACCATCAATGTGCTATGACACAAAACCTAATGATGAGATGTGACAAGACATACAAGACTTAACTTCTTAGTATAAGTCTCATTATTCTAGCTAGCTATGCAACATATTTAGGCATGTAAGACTCATTTACTTCCATACCATGTAATGTCACATCAAGACTTAAGTGTTAACTTAATTCAAGTACTTTGGTTAGTCAAACACACAAAGGTTTTATTACCATGATGTGACAACTTATATTTTAAGTACATATGAGAATGATGTGTTTATATATATTTAAAATGTGAAGAGTAAAATGTAGCAAAACAAAGATTATGCAAGACTTGAAACTAAAATTGTATTTTACCAAAAACTAAAGTTTATACTTTGTCGTTAACAAAACTTAGCAAAGATCGTAAAATATAAATAACGTTTTTAAGCGATATTTGTATTAACAATCTCCCCCTTTTTGTTGATGACAAAACATAAACTTCGTTTTTAAGTAAATTACTCGTTTTAGTTTTAAGTCATTAAAAACGCTTATATTTAAACTTGTTTTAACGAAAAAGTCATTTTCTTACGTTCCTAAGTTTAGATATGTTTCTCCCCCTTTTTGTCAAAACAAAAAGAAGAGTAGCGTAGCGGAACACATGCTCCCCCTTGATCGATACTCCCCCTAAATGGAGTACCAATAGGGAATCATGGATTTTGAACCTACAAAAAAAAATTAGTTGGAGACAAACATATGTAGTCACCACATAATATGATACAAGTTAGCCAACACAATCATAACTTATACATATTCAACCATAAAACAAGTAAGAAGACTTCATTTCAAGAAAATGTTGACTTTCTAAAGTCAACTAACAAGAAAATGAATGTTACCCTCCTACTTCTAAAAATAGAACAAAAAGTAAAAAATAAACTAAGAATGAAAAACAACTTCCTACTTCTATAAGTAGGGACTTCCAACACTTCCTAAGTTGGGGCAAACGGCCTCCAAAGGTGAGCTCTAGGAATGGTTGGGATGGGAGAGAGCATCCAAACGCTCTAGGATGTGTTGAAGAGTGAAGCGGGTTTCATTATGAAATTGGTGAAGCAAGGTTTTGATGCTCTCACCAAGTTTGATCATGTGCTCACATTGTGAGCAATGAGGGAGTGGAGAAGGGTTGTTTGGAAGAGAGTTGTTTGGAGCGGGTGGTGGTGGATTTTGGATGGATTCAAGCAAGGTTGTTTGGAGGTCCATTGCTTGATGTAAATGGTTTTCAACCATTCTTTCGATCTCCTCATAGGAGGGAAAGAATGAGTCGAAGGTTTGGAATGGTGGTGGAATTGGTTGAATATTTTCTTCAAAGTGAGGTTCTCCATAAAGAGGACCATGGATGTCTTTGAAGAGAGGATGAAAGAGTAATGGTTTGGGTTGTGTTGATTGGTGGTTTTCCAAAGGCACATTGGGCTCAAACAATGGCTTTGGTGTGGGTTTGGAATTTTGATCATTGTGATCAAATGGATGGAGAGGATTGGGTGATCTTGGTGGAAGATCATTTAGATCCTCAATGTATGGATGTGGTGATGAAGGTGGAGATCCAAATAACTCCATGGGTGGTAATTTTGGTGGTAGTGATGGTGATGGAGTTTTGGATGGTTGAGTTGGAGCACTTGGTGGTGTGGGGTCTACGGGTGATGTTGTAGGTGGTGGAGTGGTGAGCTCAATTGGGTCCAAGGGTGAAGGAGTTGGAGTAGCTAGGTTCAAGAAGTGCTCATTCTTGATTGGTGATGAGAATTCATCCGAGGATGAGGAGCTTAGGGTGATCGTTTGATGTGAGCAAAATGGTTTGACACTAATTCTAGCGGTTTTTCGAATAGGTCTTGAAGGTTGCGAGTTGAAAGGTGATTTAGTCATGGTTAAGGTAGTGTTTTTGGATGATCAAGGTAAGGATTTAAGTTGGTGAAGTTGTGATTTGAGGTTGTGTGATGATGTTTGAATTTATAGGATGGATGATATGTTGGAAAAATCTGGGCTAGTGGCGGAACCCTCGTGGAGTACCAGCGGAACCCTTGCGAGGGTACCGTGGAATCCGCGGGGTGAAAACCTGGTTACCCAGGTATATTACTGGCGGAACCCTGGAGAGGGTTCCGTCGGTTCCGCCGAAGCCAAAATGGAGGCAGAACGCATTTTTGACCCGGAAGACGGTTTCCGAAAAATTTGAAAATTCCTAAAACTAAAAATTTAATTTATAT
>LBNU01017010.1:0-16498 GCA_014162995.1 Artemisia annua | reverse complement strand
TAAATTTCATGAAAAGAAAAGCCGTCAACATGTTATCTGGCTGTTAGCCTTCCACTTCATTAATTACATGCTAACAATATTTAAATATTCCAGTGTTTTCAACTTGTTTTAGCTCACCAATGTTTCTTTATAATTAAATATGAATTAAAAGTCTAAAAAAAATGTACTACCCTAATATATATATAGTACTACTACTATATATATATTATACATCTTATTTGAGAGTTTGCTAAAAACAAAATAGTTTCTTTCTTGCGTTTGGATGCACAGATATGGTTTTATTTCTCTTCTTGTTTTTTAAGAAGTAAAAATCAACTAATACCTTAAAGATTTTTTTTTGTGTCAATAATACATAATAACATAATACCACATGGGCATAAAAATGAATATCAATGCAAACAACAAGGACCAATAAATGCTAGTTAAAAATATTTACTTTACTAAAAGACAAAAATGAACCGGTCGTCCAAGATTGGTGCGACCATTTCGCCCAAAATTTATACTACTTTAAGTGGGTACTATGTAAGGTACATTGGTGGCCACTAGGACAAGTGATCATTTTAAAGCTATCCGCCCCCAAGTTTTTTGGGGGCAACCTCCGGCCTCTTTTGGCGGCATTGGGTGAAGAAAAAAATTTTTGACACTAGGGGTAGTACTTATGTACTTTTGGCGGTACATCAGGTTTCTCCCTATATAAGTACCACTGCTTCCCTTTTGATTTTTTTTATCAACTGTGCTATACTTCTTTGTACCTAAAAAACCAACCCCAACTTGCTTACTCAGTTATTAGCAAGGAAGGGTTGAATATTTTTTAACATAGCCGAAGCCGAAACTATCAATGATTAATTTTAAACGGCCACATAGATTAAAAATAATTTTTCTTTGGCATTAGTTTATTAACAAAAACCTAAAAACCAAATCTGTTTAAGGGCAAGGCCCACACCCCCAGCCTTACTTGATTCCTCGTCATAATCATTTAATTAGGATACAAACTATTTAAAATTTGACTATCCTCTAAATAACGAGTATCTAGCTTTTGTTGCTTGACATGGACCAATTTGATTAAGTAATTTAACCCTCCAGTTAATTACTCTTCTCATCTCTGATTTTTTTCCCATAAATAAAAGTTCCAACTATATATGCTATGATGCGTAATAATAGAAAATTTAATGGATAAAAAATAGATTTACCCTCACTTTATTACAATATTAAAAAAAAAAAAAAAAAAAAAAAAAAAAAAAAAAAAAAAAACAAAAATTAATGTAACCTTCCACATTATCATGTCAAAAATAGAAAAATAGTCATATTGCCTCCATATATAAAAATTGAATACATTTTTTCGAATACAAACACGTAAATGTAAAGTATACATTTATGTGAGACGAAAGAAATTTAAATTGCAGAAAATAAGAAGACATTTGTATTCTTGGATTTAGGTTATAAAATGATTAACCAGTTTTTTTTTTTCTTAAATGTAATGTTTTGATACGTAAAACGGTAAACTTCAAAATATGTAAATAGTTTAACAAATTTCACTGTTCATTATGGCACATTTTGAATTTCAGTAAACCTTTATAATTTAATAATGTTGAGACTAAATATTTTATTATATAGCGAAGATATTATATATCGATAAAATTAATAATTTAATTTAAAGAATTTACGTTAACCCTTAACATTATCCATATACTGTTGCAATGTACATACATAGCTAGATCATGAAAATTAAATTAGAAAAACGTTCTAATTCAATCATTTTATGAATTCAGTTCATTGAAGCAATTAGTGTTTTGGTTTTGGAGGGTTTTGCCTTGGTATTTTGCTTTATAAACACTTTTTGGTTAGGGGTGAGTTATGTGGATCTCTCTCTTGCTTAGTATATTTATATATTTTATTCAAATGTTTTGTCTTTTAGTGATATAAGAGTTTAATTTTTTCTTTTCTTTTTTTTGTTTCATATTTGTCGGCTACACCATTTATAATACGACAACACATCAAAATATGCATCTCAAAACGGTTAAAAGAGTTTCTTACATTTGCTCATATTTTTTAAACTTTACGTATCAAAATATTAATAAAAGTTCATTGCTAGTTTATGACTTAAACCCTATATGTTAAACTCAATACAACGATAACAATACTACTTATGAAATTGTGATCATCATAACATATGAAACATCTTGTGCTGGATTTTTCCATACTGATGTCACTTTTACCTTTTATCTTACTTACGTCTCTCAAACAAATTCAATAAAGCTAGGTAACAACTTATATCAAAATATCAATAACAAACAAAATAAAAATAAAATAAATAGAATAATTAAAAATAAATATATAGTGGTAAAACATGAAAGAATAATCCGACATCGAACTTTTGGTTCTTTATATTTCTGATAAAATAAATGATAAAAAGAAAATAAGTAACTATATGCACTCATTAAGTATTATTAGAGGAGGGTCTATAGAAAGTGTTGAATTTGTAAAAAATATATATTTAAAAAAAAAAAAAAGTCATTATAACATAACAAGTAATTTTTTTTTTCTCTGATCTTATTTTTACTTGTTTCATATTTAACTTTTTACATCTCTATCATACCAGTTTTTTCCCCTCAAATCTAATTGTAATTATACAAAATTTTAGCAATAGTGGCTCAAATTTGTAGTATTTTATATAATGAATAGCTAGTTATGGTTTTAAGAATCTGTTGTGATGAACAAAATGTTTTTTCATATCTTTGATGAACAAAACAGTAGTTCACTAGAAACTAAAAACTTGTCCATCACTAAGTGAGAATTTGTTATCTACCTTTTTGAAATACTCTAATTTTTATTAGTTTTAGTACTAGGGTTTTATATTGGGATTGAGATCTGTGAAAAACTAGGGGGGGTTGGATAGTTTTTATCGTTTTTATGCCTTTTTAAGAAATCTTAGATTAGATGGCTTGATGTGAAATCAACACGACACACAATATATATAAACAATAAATAATAAGTAAATGTGGAATGTAAAGGAAATATCAAACCAATAGACACGGTGATTTATAGTGGATCGGCACGAAGCTCTCTTCCTCGCCCTACTCCACTCCCTGAGTACCTAACTCAAGAGTTCACAAGCACTATATCAACAAGCTCCTTTGTGGCGGAGAAAATTTTACAACGTCGCTTCACTTCTTTACCGATACTAAGCTAGATATCGATTTTTTCCGAAGGTAAGACCAACCTTATCACTCAACATATTTTAAGGCCTAAAATACTAACCAAACTCTCTAGGAGGTTGTATGATGATCACTGCCCAAGTTGGTAGATGACGGTGAAGTATATAAACACACAAATGATATACAAAGTCACACAACTAAGTATATGATGGCACACCACTAACTACAACACTCGAAAGATTGGAAAACTTCTTGTGTTCTTCACTTGAATTCAAAGTAGAAATCGTTGGATCACTTTGAATTTGTTATAGGTCAAGTGGAATGNGTGTTTGGTTTGAGGGTTTTGCCTTGGTATTTGGCTTTATTAAACATTTTTGGTAGGAGGTGAGTATGTGTGATCTCTCTCTTCG
This sequence comes from Artemisia annua, assembly GCA_014162995.1. Taxonomy (NCBI): domain Eukaryota; kingdom Viridiplantae; phylum Streptophyta; class Magnoliopsida; order Asterales; family Asteraceae; genus Artemisia; species Artemisia annua. The sequence goes on along the minus strand of LBNU01017010.1, from coordinate 12,933 downwards.
TTGATATATTTATATATTTTATTCAAAATGTTTGTCTTTTTAGTGATATAAGATTTAATTTTCTTTTTCTTTTTTTGTTTCATATTTGTCGGCTACACCATTTATAATACGACAACACATCAAAATATGCATCTCAAAACGGTTAAAAAAGTTTCTTACATCTGCTCATATTTTTTAAACTTTACGTATCAAAATATTAATAAAAGTTCATTGCTAGTTTATGACTTAAACCCTATATGTTAAACTCAATACAACGATAACAATACTACTTATGAAATTGTGATCATCATAACATATGAAACATCTTGTGCTGGATTTTTCCATACTGATGTCACTTTTACCTTTTATCTTACTTACGTCTCTCAAACAAATTCAATAAAGCTAGGTAACAACTTATATCAAAATATCAATAACAAACAAAATAAAAATAAAATAAATAGAATAATTAAAAATAAATATATAGTGGTAAAACATGAAAGAATAATCCGACATCGAACTTTTGGTTCTTTATATTTCTGATAAAATAAATGATAAAAAGAAAATAAGTAACTATATGCACTCATTAAGTATTATTAGAGGAGGGTCTATAGAAAGTGTTGAATTTGTAAAAAATATATATTTAAAAAAAAAAAAAAGTCATTATAACATAACAAGTAATTTTTTTTTTCTCTGATCTTATTTTTACTTGTTTCATATTTAACTTTTTACATCTCTATCATACCAGTTTTTTCCCCTCAAATCTAATTGTAATTATACAAAATTTTAGCAATAGTGGCTCAAATTTGTAGTATTTTATATAATGAATAGCTAGTTATGGTTTTAAGAATCTGTTGTGATGAACAAAATGTTTTTTCATATCTTTGATGAACAAAACAGTAGTTCACTAGAAACTAAAAACTTGTCCATCACTAAGTGAGAATTTGTTATCTACCTTTTTGAAATACTCTAATTTTTATTAGTTTTAGTACTAGGGTTTTATATTGGGATTGAGATCTGTGAAAAACTAGGGGGGGTTGGATAGTTTTTATCGTTTTTATGCCTTTTTAAGAAATCTTAGATTAGATGGCTTGATGTGAAATCAACACGACACACAATATATATAAACAATAAATAATAAGTAAATGTGGAATGTAAAGGAAATATCAAACCAATAGACACGGTGATTTATAGTGGATCGGCACGAAGCTCTCTTCCTCGCCCTACTCCACTCCCCGAGTACCTAGCTCGAGAGTTCACAAGCACTATATCAAGAAGCTCCTTTGTGGCGGAGAAAATCTTACAACGTCGCTTCACTTCTTTACCGATACTAAGCTAGATATCGATTTTTTCCGAAGGTAAGACCAACCTTATCACTCAACGTATTTTAAGGCCTAAAATACTAACCAAACTCTCTAGGAGGTTGTATGATGATCACTGCCCAAGTTGGTAGATGATGGTGAAGTATATAGACACACAAATGATATACAAAGTCACACAACTAAGTATATGATGGCACACCACTAACTACAACACTTGAAAGATTGGAAAGCTTCTTGTGTTCTTCACTTGAATTCAAAGTAGGAATCGTTGGATCACTTTGAATTTGTTATAGGTCAAGTGGAATGATCAAAGAGTGTTAATATGATGTTAGAAGGTGATAGAATCAGTGGTAGTGAGCTTAGAATGGTTGGGAATCATTAGTTGGAAATGTTAAAAAAAAAGTGTCTATTTATATTTCTGCCTCAAACCGCCTTTTGACGGATCCGCGGATCCTTAAAATACGGATCCGCCCGTGTAAATTGTGGATCCACGGAACGTATTTTGTGCAGTCGTTTGTCTATTAATTTTTAGGTTGCTTTGTACCAAACATTAATTAAAAACTAAATCTTCTAGAATTACTTGGCATGAAGGAGTTTAATTAATTTAGTTTTTATTTCATTAAATAGGTAATTAAAATGTCTAGTTAATTTAATTAAAATGTATTATGTATAATTATTTAATTAAGATGTGTTTAAAATATGTTTTGAAAATATTTATTTACTTGGCCTCTTTGATCATTCAACGTGTGGTATAATCACATTATTCATACATGAAATGATATACGTCGGAATGTAAACTTACAACTAATAACTTGATTACGTAAACATTTACGTCGTATAAATTTATAATTGCCATTATCAAAACTGTGAGAGACTGTAAAATATAAATAATATTTTTACGCGAGATTTGTATTAACAAGATCCTCTCAAGTTGATATAGACATATCCTCATAATGAAAAAGAAAAGTGGCCCCCCTCAGTAGCCCCCAATGTTGTGTTTGTTAGGGAATATTACCGGTCATATCAACTTGAGAGGATCCAAATCCTTTATGTTGCTATTAGAATATTAGAAAAGTCTTTATATTAATTCTATTAGAAATAAGGACCTCCAGTGCCAATAGTTAACAAAAAAGGACCAATGGTGCAAAATATTTAACGAGAGAGACTAACAGTGCAAATTACATTTTGGGACAGAAATTACTAAAGTGCCTTTTTAGTTTAGTCACCCCACAAGTGAAGAAAATTATCAAAAAGACACGTGTGTATGCATGTGGCTTCATAAGGTATTTTGGAAGGAAATTTACTATTAACACATCATTATGGAAAATTAGTACAAGGGTTTGATGATTCAAGTGCAAGAGAAATTGGTGTGACTAAGTTAAGTATCATTGATATTTGGAGTAATCAAGGGTGTGTTCATGTTATAGAAATTACATTCCCTTTTGGGGTAAATTTATAATAAGTTCTTTATTAGTGTTAATTTTGGAGTTTATGTTACTAGAGGTGTTATGTAAACCTAACTTTGAATTCCGATAAAATATGAGGTATACAATGAAATGACCAGTTTTATGGAGTGGTAGCGGAGTGGTAATTTTGGAATAAGGAAAATGAATATGAAATACAGACTGAGATAAATTTGGAAGAGATGAAAATGGATCTTGGTAAACAAAATAGAAGTTGACGGTTGTTAGCGAGGTACAAGAAAGAGAGTGACTAATTTCTCTTAGCCTTTGAAAGCGATTAGCCAACGTTAAGAGCAATTAGGGCTTGTGTTTGTCTTGACTTAGCTCGCTTCTCTTATTTAGGAGGAAGGAGAGGAATTTGTTAATTCTTTCTCAATATGCTTAGGAAGCAAGGTTTTAAGGGCGTGGAAGGAGGGGAGGCTCTTCTTGGGCTAGGAGGGCAATAAATGGTTGTATGACATTTACGAAAGCATTGAATACATTTCTCCTTTAATATTGCGAGGTCAAGACGCTCTATTGGCTTATGTTTAGTTGGTATAAACCTTAGGCACATCTATCTTTTTTAGTTTCACCATGGCCTGATGAATTAAAGGGAAAGTAAACTATAATGTATAACGACATTTGTGTGTTCTCTTGCAACTTTCATATAATTAGGAAATTTCCACCTTGGATCAGGATGCCTTAGGCTACTCTCACTCATAACACTAATACACCTTCCACCTTAATGTCACATCAGTTTTCTCTCTCCTTTCACTCCCAACAACTCACACCACTTCACCTTGCATCCTATTTTTTTACTTATCAAAAACTAAAACTTTTATTCATAAATTAAAATGTACATAGATAATTAATAACGTGTGCCAAATTAAAAATGCAAATGCTACATAAATAATTAAAAAGAAAAAGTAAACTAAAATGGTAAATTCCACCTCACCTTTATCACCTGCCTTTGCAACTCGGCCTGTTCAAGTTCTTCTGGAGTCAAGTGATTAGTAGGTTGGAAATAAAATACTTCGTCTTTTTGATGTTGTTCCATTTCTCGGATTCTCAACTCTTGTTGCTTCAGTTCTAGCTTATTTCTTTTGATTTCTATAAGCGCATCAAGGGTCTCTGACTTTATGGCGTGGTATGGTTCATTGTCACTTGTATATTCGTTGACAATCTACCTTGCCAACGCTTCCTTATTGAAAAATCCTGAACTTGCCAACGACGCCTCCCCCTTCTTCTTCGGCGTTTTTGTTGTGTCTTGCTCATTAGACATCGAACTTCCTACACTTCCTCATCCTCGTCATCTCTAGCTTGCGTATTCAAATTAAAACCACCCTACACAAACTAGGACGTGTTGGATCGTTAAATGGAGCCTAAAGACTTGTATCTCTTGCTCTTTTCATGTTGCATTGCTTCAAAGTTCGGAACTACAACGTTTCTCCATTTCAGACATTCCTTCAACACCTCCTAGCAACGCAGAAGTGTAAACGCGGTACCAAATTCAACTTGATATTCCAACATTGCTTTTTGGACGAAGTCACCGTCTCCGGCTCCACTCATCGCCGTCCGAAATACGTTACTGTACATACCACAAAATAGAGCAACTCTTGGATGCACCATCATCCATTTCCCATTTATCATATCGTATGTCCTATGATAGGTTATAGGACTATCTATATGCATGCAGTCTAAAACCGTATTCCAAAATCCGGCATCCTTTCTCGCATTACCAACAACGCAATCTTCGGATATACGAAGCCAACTTTGCACAATGTAGTTTTTTCTTCAGGTGTCCATGGAGTAGACCTTAGTTCTTCGTCGNGGTTATATATGGTTGTGATGACGAACCACCCATATAGATTTGTGAGCGATAATTGGCGTTGTCGAATAGGAACGCGTTTTGTTGTGAGAATTAGGTAAAAGCATTTTGTTAGGAGAATTGACTAAAAGCGTTTTGTTGAGGGTATGGGCTTCAGTATGTTTGGGTTTGGAAAGGTTGGTTATAAAAGAATGATTGTGGTTGTAAGTTGATTTGTTGGTTTGACGGTGGAGTATTTTTGAGAGTGATTGTTCCTTCGGGTGTCGGAGGAGTGTTTCGGGTAGTGTTTCGTTGTTGACGTTTTGTGTTTCGGAAAGTGTTTTGTTGAGACATTTTGTTAGTAAATTGTGAAGTAGAATGGTATTGAGAGTAGAAAGTTTATAAAATGAGAAGTTGTGTTTAAAAATGTAGACGTTAGAGGTATTTATAGGTAAATAATGGGGTGGTGATTTTTTTTAATAACCAACGGATAGTGGGCCCCACAACATTTCCTTATGCAGTGAGACTCCTCACCATTGGTCCCGTGAGCTCCTCCCTCCCATTAGTTGTGCCGTTTGAGAGAGTGTGTTGCTGGTGCCTTGCTACCACCACCGGCACCAGCCTTATAGATCTGCCATGCGAACATATACTTTTTATTAAATTCTAAACCTTCCTTAAAGATGATGAGACGATTTACTTAACATTTGGACACAAAAGCCATTAAATGTAACAATCAAACATTAGTTTCAGTCAAATTAGATAAGCGAGCTAGGAGTGCTTAACAATTGTCACACATTATGATAAATGGCAACATTCACTTTTATTAATAACGAGTTTGGTAGTTGATTGCGCTGCTACGAACTTCCATATTTTGTTTTTATCTAATATCAAATACTCCTATTTCCACTTTATAATGTATAAAAATTCTAAAGCGTTGTCATGTTTAAATAACACATTTTTAATGAAAAAATAAGTAAAAAGGCTCACAGTTTTAGCTAAATCATCTTTTTAACATATTAAAAAAAATGGTTCCAAGTTAAATTAAGATAACATTATTAGTTTTTTCATTAATATATAAATAAATGGCAAAGACGGAAAATTTTATACATCTTGTGGCAAACATCCAAAACTATGTATACTTTCTAGTTTTATATTTATGCGATTTGTAAAATTTATATAGCATTATAAATATCGTAATAATTGGCTCATTTTAATCGTATTTTAACACTTTTTCAATGGTGATTTTTTTATAAACCAAGTGTTTCATTATTAGGTAAAACTTGAATTAAGATAATAAATGAAAATTAGTTGTCATTAGTAAATAGTTACTTAGAAACTTTGCAATTAGCCCTTAGCTTAGGGGGTATTTATGAAAAATAAATAAATTTTACCAAAATATTTTTTGTATTACCAAATGAACCATACCGTAGGGTGATTAATGATTTTTTTTCCAATAACGGAGCGGAAGAAGACGACGTTATTAATTTTCAAATGTGAGTTTATGGGATCACACACGTATACACAGATGTACCATGCATATAACGCATATATTGTATCCACGTTATATACAACCCACGCTTAACGAAATCAACTAACAGGCTGACAATTAACTAAGTTAGACTTAGTGTTATTGGACTAGACCAAAACCAATATGGGAAGCCCATAAGGCTCCCATATAGGCCGGCCATGGGGGTGAAACAAGAGAAGGAAAAAGCCTTTAGGGGTAAACTGTAACTTGCATGTTTTATTATGGAATGAGATTATCATTATCTAATAACACAATAACAATATTACACAAAATCTCTCTCCCTCCTCTCCTCTCCCAATCGGCCAAAACCTTAAGGGTTTTCTAGGGTTTTGGTCTTGATCTTTTGGTCTTAGATTCGTGAATTTCAAGTTTTGCTTAGCGATTACGGGTAATTGCATTAGCATTTACATGGTATACAGGAACGTGTAGTACGTGGAATCATAGAGGTAACCTACTTTGGTTACGTAGGGCTTTTCGTGTATATGGCCTGAAGAAGAAGGTGATCTTCGTTCAACCGTTCAGGTCACACTACAAATGTATGTGTTAACATGTTTTCTACGATTAATCATATGGCACTATAGATCCATCTTTGATAACCATTTACGCTGCAATTATTTATGCATTTATATGATTTATATTTAAAAACCAACTATGGCATCACGAGCCATTACAGTAGTCATGTGATTATCGGGGATGCGTAAAAGTAGCCTAAAATGCGTGCTTTTATAAGTTTTGTGAATCGGTTTGTAAACAGCCCCTAGGGCATTTTTATGTGAAAATGGACTTCTATTAAGTCTCTAAATCTGATATTTTTGACCCTAAAAGCCACGAGTTATGTATGCTAATCGGGTACGTGTAAAAGTGGCCAAATCGTGCGAGTTTTGGACGATTTGTGAATTGTTTTTAGAACAGCCCCAAGGGCTTTTTTTATATATAAAAATGAACCTAAATAGGTCTTAAAAACAGTGTTTTATGATCCTAAGGCCATTGGTTACATGCTTGGATCGGAGGTTTAATTCTTGTTAATAATTTTCTTCGATTCGTTGGCTAACAATTTGAATTTTTTATTTTTGATCAATGAGAAAAACATGCATTTTTCTCATGGACTTAGCTAACAACTTGTTATTACATTATAATATGGTAATATTAGGTTTCGTATGCAAAGCTGATAAAAACCTAGACCTTTATGTTCATTAATTTGATGTTATGTTTGTTGTAGTTTATTTTCCAGGTTTTCATCATTGTTTCAGCTCTTTGGTTGTAGCCATTGTTTGAGAATACTCAATAGCTAATTTAGTAGTATAATAGTTCTATTTAATTGCTAAATTGTAATCGAGCCTTGGAATGGTGACAAAGTAAAAGGCGAAAGGGTAAAAACGAACATGGTGGACAGACATGTAGCAAAAATTAATTTCTTGAAGATCTACTAGGGCAAAAATTCTGAAATTTGAGGTACAGGTGGTGGACTCAATGGGATAAAACTTTGCAGTTTGGATTTTTGATAGGTAAAGATTCCTTTATAGACTTTACGGGCTCTCAGTTGACCGAAAATTTCCAAAGAACATGCTGGAAATTAATGACACATTTGGTTCTACTTGCCTTTGATGGGTCTTAGAGCAAATGGGAACCTAACTCTTGGTTATTTTAGCTTGTCCCTTAGTTGACCTCTCGGTTTTCATGGTGGCTCATGAAACCGAGCATAAGATTTTCATCGGTTGAGGCTTTGCATAGTTATGTGGTTGTGTGTTTATTTCTTGCATTTGATTGATGTTGGACATGCTTGCAGTTTGATTTTTTCAAACTTAAAATGAAACACAAAACATTTTGAAAACTCTGTGTTTTGATTTAGTTAAACTAAGTTTAAATTGAATTTGAAACTTAAAATCATTATTTTAAAATAACACTTAAACTATTTTTACTTGTTATTCTTGTTTATTATGTATTGTCCTTTCTTTTATATTTACTTAGGAAATATATTAGACTTTAAATGGACAAATTGACACATTAATAATAAAACAATGATTAGACCTAAGTTAAGAATTTTTTTTTTAACTTGTGCTACAAAGAATGAATGCATGCTTCTTCGTAAATCTTTTTTATTCACATGTTTAACGAAATGTATACCCATTATAATTATAAGTCATGTTGTCCAATGACTTGAGAACACTTGCAATTGCCTTTTTCCTATGCGTAAGAACTAGGTGAATTGCAACCCAAGCTGATTATCATCTATGCATGAGACGTAGACCCATTTTCTCACGTTCTCAATTAGATGACTTAATCGATTTAAGCTGGCGAGATCCTTAACCCGAGGCAAAGATGGGACTAAACATGCTTAAATGACACTAGTTCCCCGTTTACTAGATGCCATGGGTCCTATAAAGATCTAAGAGTTGCACATGTAATGCAATTAGTGATCGTCGTCGCCTACCAATTGAATCTACTATTGCTAGCAGATCAACTAATGTGATGGTAGAAGCTCAATGTGGTTCTTAGCCTTTTCATAAATTAATTGTTCTTTTATTATAAACATGGGGTAGTTAATTTATAAAAAAAATTATCGAAAATACAAAAATTGAACTTTGTAATTTTTTTATTAATAGTATTAATGCAACATAAACAGTAAACAAGAGTTTGTTCTTTTCTTTAAGAAGACAAAGCAAGTCTCGTTTCTTTGTAAAAAAGAGAGACTCATTCCTATCATTTTTCCTTGTTCGAGAAAGCTATAATAGGAACATATCAATTGTCACAATTCTAATCAAACTCAAAGTGAACTTACTCAAAAAATCATCTTGTCTTGTGAAAGACAAATGATTAAGTATAGTTGCAACTAGATAAATAGATCAAAACTGTAGACAGAAAGAAATCGAGCAAAGTAAGAGCCAGGGGTCGAGCGTACATGATGCCAATAGAAGAAGTTATGAATGAAGTCGGTGAAGGTTCAGGTACTTTAATTATACATTTTAGTCATATTAGATAGAATTAAGAATTATTACAAAAGAAACCAGTTCAGGTATTTAAGCAGAATAGTTTCAAGAGGGTGTTCATGAGGACACGAACAATTCCAATTGGGGAGATTTGTAACACCCTGATTTTTATAAGTTTCAGAAATAGACTTTTTATTTGCTATTAGAAAATTAGAAAAGTCTTTAGGATCGTATTGTAGAGAAATAAGGACTTCAGTGCGAAACGTTTACAAAAAGGACTAATGGTGCAAATTATTTAAAGGCAGCGACTAATGATGCAAAGTAGACTTTTAGGTAGAATTACCACATTACCCTTGTTGCCAATAGACTTATATCTCCAAATATTGATCACATAAAGACATGTATGTGTGTGTGTTTGCTTTCTTAGAACATTTAGGAGGGAAAACTTTCTACTTATCATATTATAAAGAAGGGATCATTCCAAAAATGACCGTATTGCCCTAGTGATTTGCTTTTTTGACCTTATTTTTGAAGTTGCTAAAATTAGTTTTTGGGCAAACGGGCAACTCTAATGTAGCCAACCATGGGATGCCAAATGTCCCAAATTGCCCAAAAAATACACAAGTTGCCCAAAAAATATATAATTTGCCCAAAATTTCGGACACTTGGCGTCCCATGGTTGGCTACAGTAGAGTTTCCCGGTTGCCCAAAGGCTAATTTCGGCAACTTCGAAAATAAGGTAAAAAAACAAATCACTTGGGCAATGAGGTCATTTTTGAAATTTTCCCTATAAAGAATTATCACCAAATGATTAAAGAATCATTGTGCAAGAGTGTTGATCGATGATCAAGGCGAGTGATTACTGGTGACTTGGACTAATATTAGAGGTGTTCAAGTTCTAATTATCACATCCCATTCAAGGTAAGATTATGTTACGATTCTTATTAGTGTCAATTAAGGGTTTTATGTAAATTGGTGATTATATGAAAACCTAGTTTTCGTTATGGTGAATTATGATGAATTTGGAATTAGAAGTTTGATTGTTATGATATAAACATGCAAAGAATTATGAGGTAAAATTATGGTTACATGTGTAGAAGAATTCATGTTAGTGATGTTGATTAAGTTTAAGTGTATTAAATTAAGGGGTGTTTGGTACTAGCTTATAAAGGGCTTAAACTAGTAAGATTGCTTATAAAATTATTGGAAAATGGCCTTAACATGTTTAATAAGCCGAAATATAAGTTTGGTAAAGAGTAGAATAGTTTATGATGGGTTTTGGGTCGTTTTGGACACATTTAAAAAGTAGGACAGCATGTTGCGATGGAATTTGTGTAGAATTTAAAGGGCCGTAGAAAATATAACATTTGTCGTATTGACTTAAGGTAAAAATCAAATTTAGCCCTGAGTTTACTTTCCAATCCAATTGGTTTCAATTCCTAACTCCGAGTTTATGTGGGTCAAATCTTCAGAGTTCAGAAGACTACCATAAATTCTGCACAAAAAGTTTTTTTTTTTTTTTTTTTTTTTCTTTTTTTAAATGTGTTTAATGATAAAATAGCTACTCATATAATAATGTTTAAGTTGTTTAGACCCAATAATAGATAAATGAACTAGTAAGTTCTAATGGCTTTAGAATGGTTATCATGTGATTACGTGCTCTTGGAAAGCTTATGGAAGGCAAAACAAGACCTAGAGGTGAGTAACGAATTTTAGCTTTATCTTTCAAGATTTGACATGATGTTAGAACGTGTGTATAGTTCGGATATATCCGAAAACAGCTATGTTAGAATGCTCAAAAGAAAAATCGCTTGTCAAGTTTAAAGTGCCCAAGAAACGCACCGAAAGTCAATTAGCGTGCCTAAGATGTGCACGATATAGAACTCCCGTAGAAGCAACTTTTGTGGATGACCCGTGCTCTTTATAGTGTTTACATCCGATGCGGATGAATCATGTGTAGAAATAGCACGTCAAGTATTTATGAACAAGCATCCTTTTATGGATGACCTGAATATGGATAAACAAGATGTCCCTTCCTGAAATGTTAATAATGATATAGCTATGCACGATTCCTTATTAAACAATAAAGTTCTATATATACTTGCAATGCTTACATGATTTAAGTTTGACCTAACATATTTTATCCATGACACATTCATATTGTCCATACAAACAAACAAGCGTAGTGTTGCTTGTATACTTGCTTGATGTTGTGCGCTGCACAAGTGGGAGAAATCTTAATTGTGAGAAAGGTATAACACATAACAATATGACTAATGGTTTTTCTTAACCACAAGGTAAGAAAACTAATATTCTACTAGGACTTATACATATAAAATGTATGTTCCCCTATTTAGAACTATTGTCAAGAAATAATGAAACGCTACTTCATCACCTTCACTAAATGGTTTAGCCAATTTGTTTATGTATTCTTGTAAAGACATAAACATGAAATATGCAATTAACATGAAACTACTATTGAAGCCAAGAGTCGGCGTTCATAAGTACTTTAGTTAAATATGCTTATGTCTTTTTTAAAGACACAAATATAAAGTTATTTAATTGTTAAAAGACTTATAATGTAAACTATGTGCTTAACTCGTTATGCCTTCTTTTTAAGACATTTATATGAAGTCCTTGAATTGTTCATAGACTTATAACATATAGTGATGCGCGTGGATTGCAACACGCACTACGTTTTACCTCTCGAGGGATCTCGAGAAGCTTGCAATCCCCACCAGGCAGTGTACCTGACCGATGTAGTATAGTGTAGTGGCAAGTACCGGGGGATTGATCGTTCTCTCATAGAGAATAGTGTTCGTTAGGTTAAAGACTACTCTAATTTAGGTATAAGGGTGGAGGATGATTATTTTTTGTATTTTTATGTTTTTTTGAAAGCAGTAAAATCTCGGTTTTGAAGGAGTGGGCGGAATTAATTGCTAGTCAACTAACCCAAGTTATCTACTTATGCAAATTAAAATTAAAGTTTTGAGAAAACAATGGTGGGGAAAGTAGTTATTTTTTATTAATAGTATTAATGCAACATAAACCGTAAACAAAAGTTTGTTCTTTTCTTGAAGAAGACAAAGCAAGTCTCGTTTCTTTGTAAAAAAGAGAGACTCATTCCTATCATTTTTCCTTGTTCGAGAAAGCTATAATAGGAACATATCAATTGTCACAATTCTAATCAAACTCAAAGTGAACTTACTCAAAAAATCATCTTGTCTTGTGAAAGACAAACAGTTAAGTACAGTTTCAACTAGATAAATAGATCAAAACTGTAGACAGAAAGAAATCGAGCAAAGTAAGAGCCAGGGGTCGAGCGTACATGATGCCAATAGAAGAAGTTATGAATAAAGTCGGTGAAGGTTCAGGTACATTAATTATACATTTTAGTCATATTAGATAGAATTAAGAATTATTACAAAAGAAACCAGTTCAGGTATTTAAGCATAATAGTTTCACGAGGGTGTTCGTGAGGACACGAACAATTCCAATTGGGGAGATTTGTAACACCCTGATTTTTATAAGTTTCAGAAATAGACTTTTTATTTGCTATTAGAAAATTAGAAAAGTCTTTAGGATCGTATTGTAGAGAAATAAGGACTTCAGTGCGAAACGTTTACAAAAAGGACTAATGGTGCAAATTATTTAACGGCGGCGACTAATGATGCAAAGTAGACTTTTAGGTAGAATTACCACATTACCCTTGTTGCCAATAGACTTATATCTCCAGATATTGATCACATAAAGACATGTATGTGTGTGTGTTTGCTTTCCTAGAACATTTAGGAGGGAAAACTTTCTACTTATCATATTATAAAGAAGGGATCATTCCAAAAATGACCGTATTGCCCAAGTGATTTGCTTTTTTGACCTTATTTTTGAAGTTGCTGAAATTAGTTTTTGGGCAAACGGGCAACTCTAATGT
>LBNU01017009.1:257462-269337 GCA_014162995.1 Artemisia annua | reverse complement strand
CGACATGTAAGCTTCCGCTGGACCCGATTTTGGGGGTGTGACAGATTGGTATCAGAGCCTTGGCTATAGAGAACCGAGTGTTTTTAAAACCTAGACTATAGCTACTTTCATGAAAACTTAACCCTATGACCGCCACGTGCCTGCCTGCCAAGATGATGCCTCCTATGTGGTTTGTTGCAGACATATGTAATGAAATTGTATCTCATTATCAGATATATTATACTCATTCATTCTAATTGATTACCATAATTGTCTTCCATATTAGTATGCTTACATATCATACGCATCTCACTGTTACGCCTTTTCCTTGCGTAGTTTCAGCATTCGACCTCGAGTTCGGTCAACTGCCTTAGTCTTTCAGAACATCTTTTCGTATGTGAAGGACATAGTATTAGTATAACTGAGCTAAGTATTTCAAAATTCATAGAACCTCGGTGGAATATAGACTGGTCATCTATATTCAACCCGGGACAGTGGTTATAGGCTGACCACCTATATCCGACTCAGAGATGAATTTTGCAATACTGAGAATAGTTATAATAAAATTTTGTCTGGATTGAATTCTCTACCCAATTTCCAAATATTTCATTCATGTGTGCGTATTAAAACGTTGCAAGAACATTCACACCTTTCATCACCTCGTGAATCGCCGTCTAGAAGCACGTCAACTAATTATAATTCAACCTCAAGCTTTCATTCTATGGCAAGCCACATTAGGGCACCCACATCTTTTCAAGTGAAAAAGTAAGCATGTATCCCCCTCACAGGGTTTGTAAAGCATTTAGAGTGAGAAATTAAAAGGTGTGAGGCTATGAAACTCACCTAGGCTTAGGGAAATCTTATTAATGTATAAGTGACTCGGAGACTAGACCGCTTACTCATGTATCCTGGGGTTTGTTATAGGTGTGGGTATATGTCAAGCTATAGTTATTGACGACGTCGAATTTACCCATGATTTAAGTGTTAATTTCCGCCTAAAATGCTCATCTTATCTACTTGTATGAAGAATATATACTCTTATTTCTTCCTATTTTGGTTTCAGGGTAAAGATGAGCAAAAGAACGAACATACGCGGAAATGGAAGGACTTTCAAGCAAATATGTGGAAATTATGGATTCTGCACTCACTACGGCATAGAGGTTCATCCACCTATGCCGTAGCAAGACTTTATGAAGATTACGACGTAAAGGAACATCAACTTACGCCGTAAGAAAGAATTTATGAAGGCTACGGCGTAGCCATCCATATGGCTACGGCGTAATGATCCACTAAAGGGCTCTACGGAGTAAACAACTCTCCAGCTACGACGTAACCCCCAATTTGAGGTCGAGAAGAACTAACAAGGCCAAGGAAGAAGTTACGGCGTAGCAACCCTAGTAGCTACGCCGTAGGAAGACTCTTATCAAGATATTACGCCCGTAGCACTTGATCAAGCTACGGCGTAACACTTATTTACAAAGGTTACGGCGTAGCAATCTTATCAGCTACGCCGTAACAAAGTCGGGCCTATAAATACTAGCCCTAAATCCGAGTTTATTCATTCACTTTTCAACACACAGAAGTTGGGAGAAACTCAGAGAGTAGGAGGAACGAAGTTCTAGCCTCATAAAAGTCATTTCCAAGGGAGGATACACACGCCAATCATAAGTTTATCCATACCTTTGTTTTGTATTTGATTCATGTATACTTTTGTATTAATTCAAACTTGTTTTACTGCAACTATGAATATGAGTGGCTAAACACCTCTTGGTGTTAGCCTAGTTAGGAAATTGTTATTGTTTTGATTTAGTTTTCTACGCATCTATTATCTATTGTTTGTATACTTTCATGGCGAGGCTTGGGACACTCTAGTTCCCGTAGTGATTAGCATTGGTTGTTCCCTAGAGACTTGTGGAATTAAACCTAGGAAGCAAGTCGCTAGGGATGTGACTTGGTGATAGCAATATCACCATACACATGCGAATTAACCCTAGGACCACCTACCGCTGCTAGACACTTAACGGAGTTAGAGGGGTGTAAGATCTGACCATGCAGCATTCGTTAGACTTGTCCATGTTAATAGAGGCACTTAATGACTCTTGGATTTTTTTACCGATGAACCCAAGGCTTTACAATAGTTTTGGATAAGACAAGGTGTAAGATAGACGTAGGTGATTTAACCCTCTGATCCGAAGTGAATTAAATCCTGATGAGACGAAAAGTGTACCCATTTTAAGGGGTCATTTAAGCCCTAATTCGAGTAAATATGATCAAATATTGCCCTAAATCGTTCCTTTTGTCATTTTTGGTACTTTTGAGAAGAATTCTGGAAAACATGCATATTTGGACGTTTTTGGAGCATAAAAGTGAAGAAAATGACAAAGTCTCAAAAGAAGCTGGATTTCTTACCTGACGGCGTTCAGAGTCACAAGGTGACGCCGTCAGCCAACGTTGACAAAGGAGTGAAATCAGATTACATTAGACGCCCTATGAAGAAAACAAGATGTTTACACCTGACGGCGTCAGGTTTTTAGAAAGAGTAGGCCGTCAGGTTTTAACTTAAAGAGTGACAGCCCAAAATATATTAAAGGGTGACAACGTCAGAAGTAAATCTAGGCCATCCGAGAACCCTAATGGCGCGAGCTGACGGCGTCAGAACCCATAACCTGACGCCGTCAGAATGTAAAATCTATATATACTTTTCTATTTTTCATTCATTAGGGTGGAATTTTGGTGGAACTTTTGGGAAAAACCCTAAAGACGAATTTGGCTGTATTTTCAAGGGTTTTTCACCCTTGAATCCTTCATGTGCAATTAAAGATAAGTCCTCACTTAAATTAATCAATATGTCTATGTGTTGGTTAATTACATCTTATGCTTGTCTTTCAATTAACATGCTAGACTAGATTTTTCTTGTGTTTTCTTAGATCTAATGAAACCTAACTATTAATTATTGGTTGATTGGTGTGTTATTAATTTGTTGGGATGAATGTTTCATCAATGTTAGGCTTAAGAAAACTGGCAATACTCCAATATGGTAACATGCTTGAACATCTTAAGAAATATGTAACTAAGGCATACTAGGTTATTAAGGTAGTATTTAACTCATGAGCCACTGTTTACAATCCCTATGATTATGTGTACGCATAGTTGTAGGAGGAGATAAGAGCTCATAGAATTGGGGAGATATGTATGCCACCCCATGAATTGTTAAGGAATACACCCGTCATCCACGCAAGTAATACATACACCAATTAACCGGTAAAAGATAGTTAGGGAGTAAGGAAGTCTAAGTAAACACATTTGTCTCCATATAAGTTTTCACAACCACAATAGTTTAGTTATTTTATTTTTCTTGCAATTGTAGTTTTTGGATTAGTTGACTAGCAACTAATTCCGCCTACTCCTCCAAAACCCGAGATTTTACTTGCTTTCCATAAAATATAAAAACACAAAAATAATCTTCCTTCACCTTTAGACCATTTAAAGTAGTTTTTCTATCCTAACGAACACTATTCCCTTTGAGAGAACGATAAATCCCCCGTACTTACCACTACACTATACTACACCAACCAGGTACACTGCCTGGTGGGATTGCAAGCTTCTCAAGATCCCTTGAGAGGTAAAACCTGTTGCGTGGTCGCAATCCCACGCACATCAAGTTTTTTGCGCCGCTGCCGGGGAATAGTTATTGCTTAGGTAGAATTTTTTTCTTTTATTAGGTCTACTCACTAGATTCCTTTCTAGAGAGATTTTTATTTTATTTTTCTAGTATTTCTTTAGTCTATCTATTTTCTTCTGTTTTTGTTCGTAACCATTACTATCCGCCAACATGGAAGGTAGTAACCTCCTTGATCCCAAAAACCAACCTCAACCAAACCACTAACCATAACCAAACCAACCTCCTAGAGCCCGTACCTTAGGAGAGTATTCCCGACCTAGCCACCATGGCTATCGCAACACTATTGAGCTCACTCAAGGAGCCAATGTCACTGCCTTGCGATCCGACACCATCCGGTTGGTGCAAAGCGGATGCGCATTCCATGGACTTCGTTCCGAAGATCCAAATCAACATCTCAAGGATTTCCTCAAAATCATAGAATCTATAGACCTTGATGTTGCCACTCGAGAGACTACCCGATTACGTCTCTTCCAATTCTCTCTGCGAGACCATGCTAGTCAGTGGCTAGAGCGTCTACCCGCAGGATCCATCACCTCTTGGGATGATCTCACAACTCGCTTCTTAGCTCAATTTTTCCCACCGGGGAGAACTACCAAGCTAAGGAATGATATCTTAGCGTTCCAACAACGCCAAGGTGAAACCCTCTTCGAGGCATGGACTCGATTCAAGGACTTACTCCAAAAAGTCCCTCACCATGGCATAGACCTTTGGCTCCAAGTCCAAATCTTCTATGACCACATCAATATCCCCACGAGGCAAACCATTGACCAAGCGGCCGGTGGCAAGCTTCATGATCTAAGTGCGGAACAATCATGGGATCTCCTAGAAGATCTTGCTCTATACGACAACGAAAGTTGGAATGATCCCCGTGATTTGAATAAAACGGTCAAGGCAATATCTTTGCCTTCGAATAATTCAAGCACTTCCGACCGTAGGATCATAGAACTCGAAGACCAAGTCAAGTTTCTCATGAAATCCTATGAGGCTCCTAAACCTTCAAGCCAAGTGAATAAAATCACTTCTTCGTGCGAATTATGTAGTGGTTCCCACGACACTCATTACTGCATGGAACTCCCCAAAGAAGCCTTCAAGGAATTCACCTATTCACGTATCAACAAGGCAAGGGAGAATTGGCCTATTGGTGATCAGAAATCTAAGGAACCGAACAAGTATTATGAGGCATGGAAGGATAAACCGAATTTTAGTTGGAACCAGACTCGTAGCGTATCGTTTAATGACTCTCCTCCGTTTACATTGTCTGAGCACCATCCGCCCTTGGGTGTGCCCAAGCAGGATCCTGAAGAAATCCTGCAGAAATTCATCCTGTCTCAAGAAATAAGGCTCGCGAAACTCGAAACTCAGTTCAGACAACAGCAAGCCGACATGAGTAACAAGGTTGGTAACCTAGTTGACATGATAAATGGTCGCCTTGCTAGTGAAATGACGCAAGTCGAGGAGGTCAAGTCTTTCACCACCCTCAGTCCGCCGACCTCGCCGGTAAAAATTAAGAGCCCCAGTAAACTCTTCAAACACCTATCACCAGAGAAGAAAGAAGTGAAGAAACCTTCTGCCTCGACCGCACCAACCCATTTCGTTAACACCATTACCACGATAACCGTACCCAAGCCCATCATGGATCAACAGCAAACCAGTGAAAGGGATAATAAGGATGGAGATGATATCCTCAAGACTAACCATGGGGAGACAGAGAACCCCTTATACTTGATCAAGGATTCACCCACTTATGAGACGGGAAATAGGAAAGAAGCGGATAAGGTGCTTAAAGAGTCTCCTGGATTAATTGATGGCTCCCTTACGGAGGAACTTGAGAGAGGTACAGCAAAATTATACATCCGATTCAGAGAAAGGATAGAGGAGGNGAGATGATATCCTCAAGACTAACCATGGGGAGACAGAGAACCCCTTATACTTGATCAAGGATTCACCCACTTATGAGACGGGAAATAGGAAAGAAGCGGATAAGGTGCTTAAAGAGTCTCCTGGATTAATTGATGGCTCCCTTACGGAGGAACTTGAGAGAGGTACAGCAAAATTATACATCCGATTCAGAGAAAGGATAGAGGAGGGTACCTCCGATGTTTTCAAAATTTCCTGCACCGCTAAAAGAAAGTTGATAGAAAATGCTTACGTAGACCCCAATTCTCCTATGAATGCAATATCCCTTTCTCTGTATAACGAGGCCTTCAATGAACAGGTTACATATAAGGGGTTTAACATCATTGGGACAGTTGGAAGGGTGCCAATTGTGATAGGGAAGTTCTCCTTTAACATTGACCTAACCATAATCAACGACATGAACTCAATCATTAGCCCATCCCTGAATAACCTTATCTTAGGAAAGCCGTTCATAAAGGCGACGGGAGTGATACTCGATGAAAGGAGTAACAGTGCATTATTTACCGATGGTGTTAGGGAAGTGATCTTTCGAGATGGTAATGAAGAGGTGTATGAGTATCAACCACCGGAAATTCGTAACACATGGAGGTTGCAAGGCAGAAGGCCTGGCAGGGTAAAGCGAGGCGATCCAACTAATCTCAAAATACCTTGTATGATCGGTCACAAGCACTTTTATAATGTTTACATTGACACGTGCTTGCCCAAGAACGTGATGTCCCTGTTTCATTACAACAGCATCTTCAGAAGGGGGATGATATACAAAGGAGAGGATGTTGCAGGTATTGACAATGATGTGCAAGTGTTTGTAGGCAACATGACATTCACTATGAGCTTCACAATTGTTGATAATATTGAAGAATACATTGATCCTAGGTTATCGCAAGTTGTTTTTGGGGCACCTTTCTGTGAAATCACAAATTTAGTTGTGGACAAGCTTAATGGAATCATGACTTTAACCGATGGGATTAGAAAAGTCTCGTACCAAAATCCATATAGAATGAGGGACTTTAGAGGGATTGATTATGAAGGGCTTGATAGTCTAAGCTCTCAACTCGTGCTATATGATGAAGATATGAGAAGAGGATGCAAAAACACTTCTGACTTATCGTGCGGATTCTTTAAGGACGTTTGTAGGCTGAGTTCTAGATATCAAGAAGATCCTTTCGATTTCGAGGACCCAAAATACCTCCACTATGATAGTGATTCTGATAGAGGTTCGGGTGACTACCTAGAAACCGAGACCAACGATGGAGTCACGTATGGTACGGTGACTTTGAGTCTAGCTACAAGACTCGTTAATAAAGAAAAGCGCTTCTTGGGAGGCAACCCAAGCTTTGTGTTATTTGTTTGTTTGTTTGATTTTATTTGTTTCCGTATGTAAGTGATATTTTTTGCAAAAGCTTTATTTGATTGGTGTGTTATTACTTTGTTGGGATGAATGTTTCATCAATGTTAGGCTTAAGAAAACTGGCAATACTCCTATATGGTAACATGGTTGAACGTCTTAAGAAACATGTAACTAAGGCATACTAGGTTATTAAGGTAGTATTTAACGCATGAGCCACTGTTTACAATCCCTATGATTATGTGTACGCATAGTTGTAGGAGGAGATAAGAGCTCATAGAATTGGGGAGATATGTATGCCACCCCATGAATTGTTAAGGAATACATCCGTCATCCACGCAAGTAATACATACACCAATTAACCGGTAAAAGATAGTTAGGGAGTAAGGAAGTCTAAGTAAAAACATTTGTCTCCATATAAGTTTTCACAACCACAATAGTTTAGTTATTTTATTTTTCTTGCAATTGTAGTTTTTGGGTTAGTTGACTAGCAACTAATTCCGCCCACTCTTCCAAAACCCGAGATTTTACTTGCTTTCCATAAAATATAAAAACACAAAAATAATCTTCCTTCACCTTTAGACCTTTTAAAGTAGTTTTTCTATCCTAACGAACACTATTCCCTGTGAGAGAACGATCAATCCCCCGTACTTACCACTACACTATACTACACCGACCAGGTACACTGCCTGGAGGGATTGCAATCTTCTCAAGATCCCTTGAGAGGTAAAACCTGTTGCGTGGTCGCAATCCCACGCACATCAAATCCCCAGACGATATGATAGGATGCACTATTAGGAAAACTAGTCAAAATGATAACAAGAGTAGTAATTAGGTTAACACTACTTCTCTCTTATTGATTTTCTTCTATTTAATTTACTTGTCTTGTCATTTACTTTTATTAGTTTAATTAATCTTTCAATCATAAAACCCCCTTTTAAACGTGACATGAACTTAGATAATTTCCACACACTTAGTACTTCGGACGACCTCGGCTTTACCAAATAGCTATACCACACACGATCGGATACACTGTCCGTTAGTGCGTAAAGGTAGACCTTAGGTAAACGAGACTAATATAAATATTAAAACCTGGTCAGTAAAACCTGCATCAAGTTTTTGGCGCCGCTGCCAGGGAGCTATTAGGATTTTATTTAATTTTCTAATTGTTGTTTTATTTTCTTTTCAGTACTCACGGTTGTTTTCAAGTTTCAGGTACTATGGCAGAAATTGACATTGACAACCTTAGACTTGAAGAGTATTTGGCTCTCACACGAGAAGAGTAAGGGCCTGGTTTGGTTAGGCCGGCTATTGGGGATGATGTGCACTTCAAAATTAAAAATTAATTCATCAGGGAACTGCGGAAAGACCCATTTTCAGGAAGCAAGACGGAATATGCTCATGAACACATTGACAATGTTCTCTACATTGTCAGTTTGTTCAACATTCCGGGAGTATCTCATGATGCGATAATGCTCAGAGTATTCCTGATGACATTAGCTGGAGCAGCAAAGAGATGGATTGATAGGTTACCAGCGGGGACTATGAACACTTGGGCTCTTTTGAAGAAGCATTTCATCCAAAGGTATTGCCCTCCTTCAAGGATGGCAAAACAGCTTGAAGACATTCACAACTTCAAGCAAGACGGAGATGAAACATTGTACCAAGCTTGGGATAGGTACAATGATCTTTTGTACAAGTGCCATACTCATGATCTCAACAAGCAACAAATGGTCAACATTTTTTACAAAGGGATCAACATCTCAACCCGCCAAATGCTAGATTCTCAGGGACCAATCCCTAGCATGACTCTTGCCCAAGCATTAAAGGCTATTGAAGATATGGCGGACCACTCTCAAAAGTGGCATGAAGGAGGAAGTAGTAGGAGCATTGTGGGAACTCGGATGGAATTACATTAATCACCAACAAACTCGAAAGCTTGGGACGTGACATGAAAAATTTGAAAGAAAATGTCCATGCTATTCAAGTTGGTTGCGTGGTTTGTGAAGGTCCCCATTTATCTAAAGATTGCCCCTTGAACGAGGGCAATGGGAAAACTGAGGAAGTTAAATATGGGGAGAGTAGACCATTCCAAGGTTACAACAACAACAGTTATCGTAAGGGGACGTTAGGGTATTACCGACCACAATCCGATCTTGAGCAGTCTATCCAAAGATATTTTGATGAATCGGCTAAGAAGCAATTGGAATGGGAAGAGTGGCTTAGAAGCTTTCAGGAAGGAACAACACTTAACCTCAAAAGCCACGAGGAATCTATAAGAGATCTTGAAACCAAGATAGGGGTATTGACTAATCAAGTATCCAAGCAAGCAGGCGGCGAACGTGGACAGTGCTCTAAAAATTCCGGAGCATTTAAAGCTATATTTTCTAACAATGGTCAACCCCTTTATACCCCTTTCAGGTATTCTGATGAAGAGCTTGAATTTTTTTGTTAAGCAAGGTGGGGAGGAATCTGAATATGATCTGGATTTCGAGGAAGAGATGGACCTTTTCTCTTTAAGTAGTGATGGAGGAGAGGAAATAAGACTAAACGCTACGTGCTCCGCACTAATTCAATATCAGTTGCCTCCCAAAGAAAAGGACCCAGGAAGTTTTATTCTCCCTTGTTCTATTGATAACTTGTTTATTAGTAATGCTTTAGCAGATCTAGGAGCAAGTATTAGTATCATGCCATTTTCTCTGTACAAGCGCTTGAATTTGGGAAAAATCAAACCAGTTTGCATGACCATAGAAATGGCTGATAGAACAGTTAGTATGCCAAAAGGTATAGTTGAAAATGTATTGGTAAAAATTGATGAATTCACCTTTCCTTTTGATTTCTTCATACTCGACATGGAAGAAGATAATCACTTACCAATTATTTTAGGACGACCCTTGCTTGCCACTGCCCACGCCATAATTGATGTTCCTTAATAAATTAATCTCTCTTACTTGTAATGATAAAAAATAGTATTTAATATGGACGAAAGAGGGCGGTGTCATAAATTAGAATCCGTTTANCACCTTTCCTTTTGATTTCTTCATACTCGACATGGAAGAAGATAATCACTTACCAATTATTTTAGGACGACCCTTGCTTGCCACTGCCCACGCCATAATTGATGTTCCTTAATAAATTAATCTCTCTTACTTGTAATGATAAAAAATAGTATTTAATATGGACGAAAGAGGGCGGTGTCATAAATTAGAATCCGTTTATGTAATCAATAATGGCAACATTAATGTAAGGGAATCTTCACCCAACTTGATTGCGCAGGAAATGTTAACCCCTGATATGGACAATTCGTCTAGTGATTTTGCGCAGGAAAGTGACCACGAGAATAAGGGATGTGACCCCTTCAACGAGTCACAAGGCATGAAGGGGACTATTGCAAATTCGTATGCTCAAGGCCCATCTAGCAGAAGAATTACCCCTATAAAAGGGGAGGAAGCTGAAAACGTCTTGGGGATGCTAACCTAACATGAAATGAATAGTGAAGAAATAGTAAGAAAATACCATTGGTGCGAGGCAATACCTGTCAACAAAGAGGAATGGTACGATTCAGGGCATCATGGAACCCAAATGCCGATCTTTGTGATGGAGGACACGACGCGAGTAGAGTAGGAAACAATAAACATTTATGGAGTTCTACAAATGACGCTATGAGGAAATTATTAGAATGAGATAGAAGTATGGTTTTTGACGATTAGGTTCGAATCGTCCACGGTAAAATCAGAAGAGACGAGAAACGAAAAATCTAGAATAATCTTATCAGTAAAGAGGAGCCCACCAAGGATATTTCACATGATGAAGGTAGCAATCAGAGTCCTGCCTCATCACAGATACCAATTAGTATAAACAAAAAGACACATTGGTGCGAGCATGTAAAAACCCGAGATATTAATGGAAATAAAATGTGGGCATCTTGTGACCCCTATGAAGATGAGTTTAATGGAGGAAGTAGCACTACGAGGGTAAATGACGATGACTACCTATGGTTTTCAACTAGTGACAACCTAAGGAATGACTTGGAATGGGTTAACAATTTAGGATTCGATGATTGGATTAAGATTAATTATGGAAAAGTTGATGTTGTTACAAAAGAAAAGATTTAGATTGGATGTATGAGCCGGTCTAGTCTGTGTGAATGTAAAGCTTACGAACATGAATACAATGGAACCATACAAGGTAACGAACAAAATAAGCAAAGAAAGGAGAATAATGAAGGGGTACACGAAAGGATGGAAATTTCATCCGATGATGATGACATTGATGGGATTATGGATTACTTAGAATTACAAGGAACTGAGGGGTTCACTGACCTTGACGATGAGATTTGTTGATACATAATCTGGCGCGGGCTAGATTTGATGACTCTCCCTGGGCCGTTCATCGTCTTCTCGAGCCCTGAGTAGACCCGAGGCCGTAGCCCCGGGATCCACCTCTGACGGTCAAGTTAGTATCAATGCGATATAGCATACAAGAATTAGGTTTAGAGTAACCTGTTGTTGATGCGCGTGGATTGCAACACGCACTACGTTTTACCTCTCAAGGGATCTCGAGAAGCTTGCAATCCCCACCAGGCAGTGTACCTGACCGATGTAGTATAGTGAAGTGGCAAGTACCGGGGGATTGATCGTTCTCTCACAGGGAATAGTGTTCGTTAGGCTAAAAGCTACTCTAATCTAGGTCTAAGGCTAGAGGAAGATTCTTTTTGTATTTTTATATTTTATGAAAGCAGTAAAATCTCTGGTTTTGGAGGATAGGGCGGAATTAGTTGCTAGTCAACTAACCCAATTTATCTACTTCTAAACTACTTAAATTTTTGTATTTTTTTGGTTTAGAGAAAATCAGTGGTGGAGAATAGTGTTTACTTAGATTTCATTACTCCCTAACTATCTTTTACCATGTGACTAGTATGTTGAGTTTGCTTGGATGACGGGTGTATTCCT
>LBNU01017009.1:204030-232321 GCA_014162995.1 Artemisia annua | reverse complement strand
CAATTAATACACACTAATCAATCGGTAAAAGATAGTTAGGGAGTAAGGAAATCTAAGTAAACACATTTCTCTCCATATAAGTTCACAACCACTCTAGTTTTAGATATTTTATTTTATTTGCATTAGTAGTTATTTGGGTTAGTTGACTAGCAACTAATTCCGCCCACTCCTTCAAACCCGAGATATTTACTTGCTTTCATAAAAATATAAAAATACAAAAAGAATCTTCCTTCACCCTTAGACCTATTAGAGTAGTTTTTCAATCCAAACGACACTATTCCCCTAGAGAACGATCAATCCCCCGGTACTTGCCACTACACTATACTACATCGGTCAGGTACACTGCCTGGTGGGGATTGCAAGCTTCTCAAGATCCCTTGAGAAGTAAAACCTTTTTGCGAGGGTGCAATCTCACGCATCACCAGTATAAATCAAAAGAGAACAATACGCTAACTGAATGATTAAATTGTACTAAAACGAATTAAGTGAATTCTCCTATGTAATTATGCACTAGCAGGACTTTCTTGGCTTTCTTTATCTCACTGGTTTCGTACTTGGTGGTTATATGCTCGTTCTCCTCTCTTAAAACCGGACTTAGGGTTTTCTATTGATACATTTTGAAATTTGGTCGATACGGCGTATCAGATTGGTCTGATACGGCGTATCATGGTAACTTTGCGTGGGGTCCATGATTGTAATATTCCATAATATCGGTACACCGCCTTCCTGATACAGCGCATAGTCTTCTATATCTTGTAAATCTGGTGAAGTCTTCGAGATAGATACAACGCATGTTGTTGACATCATACGGCGCATCATGGACTAAAACAAGCTGGTTCTTCTCGTTAACTAAGGTTTCATATATGGCGTATCAAATACTTTGATACGGCGTATGGTTCAAAGTGTTTTGTAAATATAAAGTTCCCTTCCAAATTATTACAAAATTAGAGATAGAAAACAAGAGAACATTTTTCCAACTAAACACACCCTATGTATTTGTATCACTTTTCAGTGTTACAAAAAAGTAATTAAGGATTTTTTTTTAAATACTTTCTCTTGGTAGGATAACAAATCCGGCCAAGAATAGTGGTGGTATACATTTTGGTTACATAAAACTTCGAGTATGAATGACAATTAGAATATCTTGCTTTTATTCCATTAAAAATATGAGGGTATGTTCGTACCTTGCTATGGCTATATGTCTGTTTGCTACTCGTTGTGTATGCATAACATAAAAAAATTTATAAAATGGAATGCCTGCAGTATGCATTTCCAGTTTTGTTAGGAGGGAAGGAGGCTTATCCTGACATTTGGTTGCGTCATGAAACGGTTTTTGACCTTTTAGAATTGTTAAATTGGTTTTTCCTTGCAAATATTTGCTGCTATGTGAATTGTTCGGGTGATATAGAAAGCGTGTTCAGTAGATTCGATCCTGGTTAAGTTTTTGGTGGGCTATTCGAGCTTCTATTTGTTGCTTTTCATTGATATATGTCAAGTGTTGGTATGGTGTGGTAGTGTGTATGTATGATTTACTGTTTGTGATTGTTTGGGTTTGATAATACTCGTAATAATTGGCAGTCTTGATGTAGCCTGTATGTTGTGGCCGGTAGTAGATCCGAGTCTGATTTTGCTTAGCTCTAAATTCATATATAACCAAGTTTTTTATATTAGAGAAAATCGTATAAAAAGATATAACACTTAAGGTCAATTTGAATTTTAGGTACTCAACTTTATTTTTCTCCATTTAAGATATCTAAATTATTTTTAGTGCAAATGTAAGGTTTTTTCAACTTTTCGAAAGGTGTTACCGGCATTTTTCAGTTGAATTGGTTAATTAATGTGATACCTAATTATAATTGAGAATTTAGAAGTCATTTCGGCTAATATCATGACTGGTAATCGCTTTAAAAAAAATCAAAAAACCTTGTATGACATAAAAAGCGACTTCGATACCTTAAGAAAATATACAAATATAGAAAGAAAATCATAATTTAATTTAAGGGCGATAACTTTTTACCAGTTTCCCTATTATAATAACCCGAAGCATAGTTGTTAAGATCGATATTAGGATCTTACGATTTTACGATTCTACGAAGCAAAAACGATCGGGATCCTACGTAGGATCTTAACAAGCTTAAGATCTTATAAGATCCCGACCTTGACTATAGGATCTTAAGATCTACTTCGATCCGATCTTACTTTTTTCGAACCGCAAAATAAAAAACTAAAAAATTTATGGTTTATGTTTTTATATAATTTTAAAAACCTTAAACATTCCGTATTCATAATTTAGGACAACATTTTTTTTTATGGAATATTCTTATAATTTCATGTTTGTAATATATACTAATAATTTGTAAATTTGAATAATATTACAAAGATTATTAAAAAAAGAAAAAGAAAAAGAAAATAGCATCATAGTACCGGATCCTAGGTAGGATCCCGATCTTTGGGAAGCAAAACATTAGCGCGTGACACTCACACGCACTCTCCACTTAACCACAACACCGCCTTCATTTCCCCGCCGATTCAAACTCATTCGAGCCAATTCATTTTTCCCCCCCAATTTCCTCTCACACACAAATATCTAGGGCTCGTAACAACCTCTCCATCAATCACTCACACCTTCATTCATCCGTACAATTCAGTTACATTTCCGATCACCGGACCATCGGTGATTCAACCTAATCATTCACCGGTAGAATTTGTCCGATTTGAGGAAATGAGTAAATTAGTAGGTTTATCAGGCTTTAGAAGCTTCGATGAGTTTAAATCAACGTTAGGATCAGCTTCGACTACCGGCAGTGCGAAACCGTCAGGATTAGCTTCGAGTACCGGCGGTGCGAAGGCGTTCCAGTTCTCGTCGGCGCGGAAACCGGCTGCGGATTCGTCCGGAAAAACTGATATTCAAACGGCTGTACGCTGAACTTACTTTTTTCGTTTATGTTTTTATTTGTCTATTGCGATATATTTTGATTGCTGTAGATGCACTTTTATATGTATATTACAGTCGTTATGTTGTGTTATTTGCAAATAACTGTTTGTATGATATGGACGCATGTAGGAGCGGACCGAGTGCATTTTTAGTTAGGAATTGTTCGAGCTGTTCTGCAGTTAGAGTCCAGTTGGATGATCGGATCGTTGATTATTTTATTTTTAGGAATGTAAGTGGAATACTAAAGCGTAGTAGTGTGGCCATAGGTATGTACGCAGGGAGAAAGCTCTACATAGGACAGTAGCATAGAGCTTAAAGCAGGAAATAACTGGCTAAAACTTGGACTTGCGAACTCAATGTCATGTTAGATAGTCTAGGTATGGAAATCTGTAGAAGCAAAACCAGGTGACTCTACCTGATAATGTATTGAAACTGCTTATTTGTAGTTAAATAAAACTCGAGCTGTTCCATAGTTAGATAGTTGATTTTTGTTAGAGATGTTGAAGGTCGTCGTAGTAGAATACTAAAGCGTAGTATCTAATATGCATTTGTGATGCATCTATGTGTGTTATTTGATAAAATGCTCAACAACTAGCACTTTAAAAAGATAAGGTAAATAGCATAATAGAAGTTATCAGTATGCAGGGAATATGCTCAACGTACAAGATTAGTGTAAAGCGTCAAGCAGAAAATAGTAGGCTAAAACACTGTGACTGGAGCATCGAAACTGAATATCTTGTTAGATAATCTAGATAGTGTGTCACTGATGTATTATCTATCTCTAAAGGCTCCTCTGTCTGTTTCTGTATAATTTTATGTATCTTTTGATATAATGTCATATATGTATATTCTAGTGTAAGTAAGTGAACGTTTATATGGAAACGTGTAGAAGTAAACCAAGAGACTCTACCTGATAACTGTTTCGACTTTCAAGATACCGTCTATTTGTAGTTACCTATTACTAGTTAGAGTCCAGTAGTAGTATGGGCATATGCATGTGTGAATGTATGTAGGTGTTTTTTTTTTTAAGATAACCAGATTATCAGGTTGGAGGATAAAATCCTTTCTCTATCTGAAGCTTCTAGATTATCAGAGATACAACATTTTTTTATTGTTAAATTATATATCAGCATGTGATGATATCATGCCTAATCATTATGTATCGTTTCAAATGCAGCAAGAATTTCAGTTGAAGCACTCGGAATCTGAAACTGCCACCACTGAGAGTATCAGAAATCTTCAATCGAAAATACATGGGAAGGAAGAGGAAATAGATACTCTGCGAAAGGCGATTGTGAAGCATGAAGAGCTTGTAGCTTCACGTCAGCTTCATAGCTCACTTCAGGAAAAGGAGAAGGTTGTTTTGGAATTCAACCTCCTAAAACATCGTTAGACAGAGATTATTTCCGTAACAGTTTTGTTTTTGGATTCATAACTAAGACTAAAATATTAAAGAAAAAGTTAAAAGTAAACAAAAGTGTGCTTGACCTTACCGTTTTCACCCATACTAAAAGTGATCTGCTTCAACTCGAACCATTTTTGAGCCTTTATCCAACCCATTCGTCTATTCACCTCTAGTTTTGTGCCAACACGGATACCATCATTTTTATTTTTGTGATAAAAGAACCTAGTTTGAAAATTCATCACTTTCGAAGTTAAATGTTGGTTAATACCAACTTTGTAGGTTTTGCTAACTTTGGGAAGTCTGTCGTGTTTCATGCTTTGCTAAACGTGACTTTCTTCTTTGCAGATATATGATGTGTCCTCTGTCCCAACTGCTTATTTGTAGTTAAATAAAACTCGAGCTGTTCCATAGTTAGATAGTTGATTTTTGTTAGAGATGTGGAAGGTCGTCGTAGTAGGATACTAAAGCGTAGTATGCATCTATGTGTGTTATTTGAGAAAATGCTCAACAACTAGCACTTTAAAAAGACAAGGTAAATAGCATAATAGAAGTTATAAGTATGCAGGGAATATGCTCAACGTACAAGATTAGTGTAAAGCGTCAAGCAGAAAATAGTAGGCTAAAACACTGTGACTGGAGTATCAAAAGTGAATATCTTGTTAGATAATCTAGATAGTGTGTCACTGATGTATTATCTATCTCTAAAGGCTCCTCTGTCTGTTTCTGTATAATTTTATGTATCTTTTGATATGATGTCCTATATGTATATTCTACTGTAATTTTATGTTCAATGTAAGTAAGTGAACGTTTATATGGAAACGTGTAGAAGTAAACCAAGAGACTTTACCTGATAATTGTTTCGACTTTCGAGTTACTGTCTATTTGTAGTTACCTATTACTAGTTAGAGTCCAGTAGTAGTATGGGCATATGCATGTGTGAATGTATGTAGGTGTTTTTTTGAAGATGTAAGTTTTTGAAGATAACCAGATTATTATGTTGGAGGATAAAATACTTTCTCTATCTGAAGCTTCTAGATTATCAGAGATACAAATGGTGGCCATTTTTTTATTGTTAAATTATATATCAGCATGTGATGATATCATGCCTAATCATTATGTATCCTTTTTATATGCAGCAAGAATTTCAGTTGAAGCACTCGGAATCTGAAACTGCATCCACTCAATCGAAAATACATGGGAAGGAAGAGGAAATAGATACTCTGCGAATGGATATTGTGAAGCATGAAGAGCATGTAGCTTCACTGGAGACACCACTGAGTCAGCTTCATAGCTCACTTCAGGAAAAGGAGCAGGTTGTTTTGGAATTCAACCTCCTAAAACATCGTTAGACAGAGATTA
The DNA here is from genome assembly GCA_014162995.1 of Artemisia annua. Lineage (NCBI taxonomy): Eukaryota > Viridiplantae > Streptophyta > Magnoliopsida > Asterales > Asteraceae > Artemisia > Artemisia annua. The sequence continues at coordinate 226,622 of LBNU01017009.1, read as the reverse complement.
TTTTTGTAACAGTTTTGTTTTTGGATTCATAACTAAGACTAAAATATTAAAGAAAAAGTTAAAAGTAAACAAAAATGTGCTTGACCTGACCCTGTTTTCACCCATACTAAAAGTGATCTGCTTCAACTCGAACCATTTTGAGCCTTTATCCAACCCATTCGTCTATCCACCTCTGGTTTTGTACTAATACGGATACCATCATTTTTCTTTTTATGATAAAAGAACCTAGTTTGAAAACTCATCACTTTCGAAGTTAAATATTGGATTGCTAACTTTGGGAACATCAATGAACATACCTTTTCTTAAGGTGGTAAAACCACCCTATTTAGACTAAAAACCATCAGTTCTGTAATTTTATTTTGGCATAATAAAATTTTGTTGTTTGTGATTGTGTATGTATAAAGGTTGTCTCTCTAGTGGGAATCGGTGGTACCAATCTCACACGAGTTAAAGCGGAGTCTGGTACATGGTTAGAGGTTTGTTCTTAAACTTATCTTATTCAGACAACAAACAAGTCATAATTTTGTTTTTTGAGTTTTGGTAGAAAATTTAACTGATTTCATGTATTACTAACTGTTATTATCTAGCTGGATAAATCTGTTCCTCCAGTGGATGGGCAAGCATGGGAGAGAACCGTCAACATTTATGGTAGTAAGCAGCAGTTTAAGAATGCAATGGAGATGATCAACGCAACTGTCTCTGAGGTTAGTTGTTTTCCGATTGTTTTACATTATAACCAACGTGATGTTCATTTGGCTCGTTTTAGTCATTGTACTTTTCTTGGTAAATTATTAAAAGTTGTTATATATACGTATAGAAATGATACATCTATATATAATGTGAAAACTTATATGAGATTATCAAGATTGCAGGTTATAGACTAAACTTAAACAGGAAACAAACCATCCTTTAATGACTCGAATGTACAAACAGTAGTTCAATCACTAAAACAGGACAAATGAGAAAGTATGATGTTAACTTGTTATTTAATAAGAGAAAAAGTTTTCATTCTGATCTAAACATTTACTGGGAGAATTTTCTTTAATTGTTTTGGCATCAGGGTCCTGTTTTACCAGCAAGTGTATTTAGTATGGAAGAAATTGGATCTAATGGTGCAGCGTGGGAAGATGAAATGGAGGCATATTATGAAAAATATGGTTGGGAAAATATAAGGGAGATGGATTTTGGAACAAGTGGTTCTGGTGAAGTAACTGTACTTAAGGACTCTGCTGACTCAAAGAATGAAGAAGCCGAGGGTAAGAAATCTGTTGAAGAAGGTGAGCAGGAGGAACGTGCTGAATCAGGAAGTTGTACCCAAAAGAATGTTGAAGAATCTGAGGATAAGAAGTCTGTTAAAGAAGACGAGCAGAAGGAGTGTGTTGAATCAGGAAGTGGTACACAAAAGGATGTTGAAGAATCTGAGGATAAGAAGTTTGTTACACAAAAGAATGATGAAGAATCTGAGGATAAGAAGTTTGTTAACGAAGAGGAGCAGCAGGAGTGCGTTGAATCAGGAAGTGGTACACAAAAGAATGTTGAAGGTTCCGAGGATAAGAAGTCTGTTAAAGAAGACGAGCCGAAGGAATGTGACACAAGAACTGGTACGCAGAAGAATGTTGAAGGAGCTGCTTCGCCTGATTCTAACATCCGCAACATCCAAAAGGAGTCCACTCTGCATATGGTACTTCGATTGAGAGGTGGAGCAGATACTTATGAGGCATCTCTTTTTAAGCAAGCGAAGAAGGAAGCCATAGAAGAAAACTTTACTGAGGCAGTAAGTTTGTTGAATTTGCAGAGAGAAAAGGGACAGATTTCTTTTTTGGGAAGCTGCTTGCTACGAGTTCTAGAAATGCAAGCTCTTCCTGTATTACCCTATGCTGAGGAACCAGATTTTTACAAGATGTTAGACATAGATAATACAGCTTCTGCAAGCAAAATACAGGCAGCTAATAAGAGCAACCTATTGATGATCCAATGTGTTGAAAGTATCGGCTGTGGGGAACTGGGTAAACGTGTTCGCATGCGGGTTAAAAAAGCAATGGAAATTTTACTGAACAAAAGCCGCAAGGCTGAATATGATGTTTATTTACGGGCTGCATCTAGGTCTCAACCCTCCGTCTTGTCTTGTCAGACAACGCCACCGACAACGCCGTCGCCAACACACAGTGATCATCTGGAACTTGCGTCACCAAAATATCAGGAGAGTGGACATACCAAGTTAAACACAAGCCCCAAAACAAAAAAAACCACGCACAACTCAAATGGCGCAAATACAGCACCGTCGTCTCTCGGAGAACGACAACGATCACGTTCAGATGAGAAAAAACTTAAGGCTTGCAAGAAAATAAGTTTTGACCAAGATGACATCATCCCCTTGGTTGTAAGGAACCAAAAAGGTGAAACTTTTAGGATTGAAGCCAAAAGCTCAGACACAATAGGCACTGTGAAAGCAAAAATCCCACCTAAGGAGCGGAACAAAAGAAATCGCCCGAGTCTCTTTTATGAAGGGAAACAACTTGACGATTCCCGCACTTTGGCATATTACGGGATCGAGAAGGACTGTGTTATTCTTCTAAGGCACAAGCTTATAGGTGGGATTCCAATATTTGTGGAGGCTCCAAGTGGTCAGAGAATTAAGATAGAAGTTGAAGAAACTGATACAATCATAGAAGTCAAGGAAAAAATTGAGGATAAGGAGGGCACATTAAAAGATAATCAAACGCTTTTCTTCAATAATCAAAAGTTGAGAAATGAACTCACAATATCTCATTATGATATTCGAAAAAATTCTACTGTGAGGTTGGATGTATGGTTGACCAGAAGGAAGATGCAGATTTTCGTGAGAATGGTTACTGGAAAGAACATTACTTTAGAGATCGAGAAATCTGATACCGTCGACAAGATCAAAACCAAAATTCGGGATAAGGAAGGTATCCCCCCTGACAAGCAGAGGTTGTACTTCAGTGGAAGACAACTTTCCGGTTGTCGAAGAATAAGTTACTACGGAATTGAACGGGGGTCGGTGCTTGAATTAATGGGTATTCTGAGAGGTGGGATGCAGCTGTTTGTGAAGACCTTTACTGGTAAGACCATCACTCTCGAGGTCGATAGTTTTGACACAGTCTACTGGGTTAAGGCAAGGATTCAGGAAAAGGAGGGGATCCCTCCAGACCAACAAAGATTGATCTTTGCTGGAAAGCAGCTTGAAGATGGCCGAGTCTTGGCAGATTACAACATCCAAAAGGAGTCCACTCTGCATTTGGGACTTCGATTGAGAGGTGGTTTGCATAAACAGTGTGTTGAATCAGGAAGTGGTAAGCAAAAGAATGCAATGGAGATGATCAATGAAATTATCCATGAGGTTAGTTGTTTTTCGGGTTGTTTTGTTTTAGCTCAAACATTTCAAATCGATAGAAGTGGTTACAAGGGGAATGGATTGAAATTTGAAAGTCACCCACAGTCTGATTTCAATATTAACCCTCCTAAAACATGGTTAGACAAAAATTATTTTTGTAACAGTTTTGTTTTTGGATTCATAACTAAGACTGAAATACTAAAGAAAAAGTTAGAAGTAAATGTGCTTGATCTGACCCTGTTTTCACCCATACTAAAAGTGATCTGCTTCAACTCGAACCCATTTGAGCCTTTATCCAACCCATTCGTCTATCCACCTCTAGTTTTATGCCAATACGGATACCATCATTTTTCTTTTTGTGATAAAGAACCTAGTTTGAAAACTCTCACTTTCAAAGTTAAATGTTGGTTGATACCACCTTTGTAGGTTTTGCTAACGTTGGGAAGTCAGTTGTGTTTCATGCTTCGCTAAACGTGACTTTCTTATTTGCAGATATATGACGCGTCCTCTGTCCCAACAGCTATAATGCCATTAGATATTTGTCACAAATCAATGAACATACCTTTTCTTAAGGTGGTCAAACCACCCTATTTGGACTAAAAACCGTCAGTTCTGTAATTTATTATTGGCATACTAAACTTTTGTTGTTTGTGATTGTGTATGTATAAAGGTTTTCCCTCTACTGGGAATCGGTGATACCAATCTCACGAGAATTGAAGCGGAGTCTGGTACATGGTTAGAGGTTTGTTCTTAAACTTAATCTTAATCATATAACAAACAAATCATAATCTTGTTTTTTGAATTTTGATAATTTTTTAACTGATTTCATGTATCACTAACTGTTATTATCTTAGGTGGATGAGACTGCTCCTCCAGTGGATGGGAAAGAATGGGAGAGCACCGTCAAAATTTATGGTAGTAAGCAGCAGGTTAAGAATGCAATGGAGATGATCAGTGCAATTGTCTATGAGGTTAGTTGTTTTCCAATTGTTTTACATTATAACCAACGTGATGTTAATTTCAATCGTTTTAGTCATGTTACTTTTCTTGGTACATTTGAGTCATCAAAAGATAGTTATTGTGTACAATTTAGATCATTTTTGTAACTATAATAAGTTTGCGAAAGTTGTATGTGCTGTTGCAGTATACGACATATTTACATGATAATTGTAATTTTTGTAAGCAAACACACCGTGAAATTTAAATTTCATATAAATATCTTCTATATTAAAATAATGTAATATTTATATATAATGTGAAAACTTAAAAAACTTTCCAATCTGATCTAAACATTTACTGGGAGATCTTTCATAAATTGTTTTGTCATCAGGGTCCTGTTCTACCAGCAAATGAAGGGGATCTTCGTATTGAAGAAATTGGATATAATGAAGAAGGCGAGAAACAAGATTTCGCAGCGTGGGAAGATGAATTGGAGACATCTTACGAAAATCATGGTTGGGAAAATATAAGGGAGGTGGATTTTGGAAAAGGTGGTTCTGGTGAAGAAAGTGCACATAAGGAATGTGCTGCATCAGGAAGTGTTACACAAAAGAATGATGAAGAATCTGAGGATAAGAAGTCTGTTAACGAAGAGGAGCAGAAGGAGGATGTTGAATCTGGAAGTGGTACACAAAAGAATGTTGAAGAATCTGAGGATAAGAAGTCTGTTAACGAAGAGGAGCAGAAGGAGGATGTTGAATCCGGAAGTGGTACACAAAAGAATGTTGAAGGTTCAGAGGATAAGAAGTCTGTTAAAAAAGACGAGCAGAAGGAATGTGTTGACACAGGAAGTGGTGCACAGAAGAATGTTGAAGGAGCTGCTTCGCCTGATTCTAACATCAGCAACATATGATAATGGCGAATTTCACCAGGTATATAGATACATATGTCATAACATAGACCAGATTGGGCAAGTAAACCTTTGTTTGTGTGGTGATGTTGGATACTGTCATTTACTTTACTAAGTCGCAAAGGCATCGAATTCTAATCAATGCATATAAGATCGAATACTTTCTCTTGGTAGAATAACAAATCCGGCCAAGAATAGTGGTGGTATACATTTTGGTTACATAAAACTTCGAGTATGAATGACAATTAGAATATCTTGCTTTTATTCCATTAAAAATATGAGGGTATGTTCGTACCTTGCTATGGCTATATGTCTGTTTGCTACTCGTTGTGCATCCATAACATAAATTTTTTATAAAATGGAGTGCCTGCAGTATGCATTTCCAGTTTTGTTAGGAGAGAAGGAGGCTTATCCTGACATTTGGTTGCGTCATGAAACGGTTTTTGACCTTTTAGAATTGTTAAATTGGTTTTTCCTTGCAAATCTTTGCTGGTATGTAAATTGTTCGGGTGATATAGAAAGCGTGTTCAGTAGATTCGACCCTTGTTAAGTTTTTGGTGGGCTATTCGAGCTTCTGTTTGTTGTTTTTCATTGATATATGTCAAGTGTTGGTATGGTGTGGTAGTGTGTATGTATGATTTACTGTTTGTGATTGTTTGGGTTTGATAATACTCGTAATAATTGGCAATCTTGATGTAGCCTGCATGTTGTCAGCCGGTAGTATACATTGATCCGAGTCTGATTTTGCTTAGGTTCCGTCTTCTGCAGTAGCTATCAAGTACATGTTTTAATTAGCTCAAGTAGTGAGAATAGCTTAAGTTTTAGTCTACTGCAAGTGTTTTCCTTTTCTGCAAGTATTAATTTATGGTTCACTCAGCTGTATCGATCTATGGTGTACTAGTTATCGTATTTTCCAGTTTAGGGTAAAATAGTTCCCATATATGTCGGGTGTTGCTTCTAGTGTTTCTGCTCCTAACCTCAGCCTAGTATTTTTTTCTTTTCTTTTGGGTGCTGATCTTCCTGGGTGATAGTTATTTTTGGGTACAGTTTATTTTGGTCAATGTATGAGCCAATTCAAAGGTGTCAATTTTAGCTACTAGTATTAGGACCTTTTAGTTGTTTTTGCCTTTGTGATTAGTAGTTACTTTCTTTACTGCTTCTATATCTTGTAGAGGTAGGAATTGGAGTTGACTTTGTTTATTGAGAGTCATTGTTACTCGTATAATGAGAGTTCTTTTTAGTGGTGGTAGTTTGAATTTTGAGCATGTATCAACTGCTCAACATGAATGTTCTTAAATAACACTAGCAGGGTACCCGCACGTTGCGGCGGCGGACACCCTGAAATAAAATTTTTCGCTAAATCATGTATTTTAGTTTATTATGTATTTTTGACAATAAATTTACGGATATCAAAAATTTCGTTTAGCTCATGCTCGTTCGGGCTCGAGCCCGTTTGGCACATGCCCGTTCGGGCTAAGCCCATTTGGCCCGTTGCCTGTTCGGGATTTAATATTTGTATAATGTGATTTATTATTTGTATTATTGACATTTAATACCTGAATTGTGTTTTAGTTGGTTGTACAATATGCTTTATAATTTGTATTTTTTATGTAGGGAGTGTTTTAATAACTGCATTAATTGTATTTATTGAATATTTAATTAATTGTATTTAATGTACATAATGATTTATTTATTGTATTTAATGTTACTATTTCTATTTTAATTAGTTGTACTTTAAGTTTAATAACTTGTAAATGTTAGAAATGTGTTTTAATTACTTGTACTTTTAGCATTGAAATAGGTAATGCTTAATTTTAAGCACTTCTATATTTAGAAGGCCTTCCTCTATTATAATGTAGTAAAGATTATATTAACTTCTGGAGTCGGACAATGAACAGCTATCGATTGCTCACCGACTCCACCTATGCAACCCACAAACACTTTTACACTTGGTTGTGGTCACGATGATTCCGTTGAGCCATAGTTCTTTTGATTTCCCAATATAATACGTATTTTTAGGTAAATGTTACTCGTATTAGATAGCAATGTGCTTTAAATCGTGTTCCGATTTAGTAGTTATTATTCCGCACTAGGATTTGTACTTCCAGTATATGTTCATTTAGTGTATTACGGCATAATGTGACAGTTTTAGTACGAATCGCAATTAGCTTTCGACAATCACATTTGGTAGGACCAGGGACGGAGCCAAGGGGGTGCCCGCGGGTGCACGTGCACCCCATGGATTTTTTCGATAGAGTGTTAATTTTTGAAAAAATTATCAATTTTTCCTAAATGTATTTTAAATGCACCCGATGCATTAAAATGTGTCTCTAGTATTATTTAGTTGGTATACTTACAAATAAAAAATAAATATAAAATTTTGTAAAAGCGTAAAGATGAAACAAGTTTAATCAATCAAAGCACAAAAGCACAAAAGCCCATGAAATAGGATTTTTAATGGAACAAGTTTATTCATCATCTTAACAATTTACAAAATCCAAAATTGAACCAACACCACAAGATGAAACAGGTTCGTAAGTCGTAACATATATCTTTCATTTATTTATTATGTCTTTTAAAGTTTTCATGTTTTGATAGGTTGTATGAAATCTTGACTAATTTGTTGGTTCCGTATAGTCTATCATCATCAACAATAAGGGCTTAGGGCAATAAGAATAAGTGAATAACTATGCAATTTCTATTAAGCCAAATAGGGATAACAAGTTTAAGTGATAGTCAACAATATATTAGAATATGAATAGTACCCCAATTGTGTTGTCATGAGGCATTTTTATTGTTGTCGTATTTACAATATATATGAAAAGTAGTGCTTAAATGAAGTTGGTTTTAGTCTTGCCTGTTGCTATCGGATGTTTTTCGAAAATGAGGCTAATTAAAACTGATTTGCGTAATCGGATGAGTGATGATTATTTTAACGGCGCTTTATCTTGTGCTATAAAGAAAGAAGAACCTATTAATATTAAAAATGAGGGTGCACGTAAGTGTTTTTTTGCTTTGAGATATCGTAGAATCACTAATTAGAAGGTAATATGTTCATTTATTTATCGTTTTAATGAAATCTTCGTTTTAATCCACTTTTTAACTCTATTATATTATAGTTAAAAAAAATTTGTGCACCCGGTCATATTTCTTTCTGGCTCCGTTCCTGGGTAGGACGATTCGTCTTTAATATTCCATAACTTTGGTGGAACGATATTGACATTGTTCTTGCTTTTGACCGCAATTTGGTTTTGGGAAAAATGTAAAAACCATAGCACATGTTATAAAACATAAGAAGCTTGATAAAATGTCCGTCATGCCACCTCATTGAATAAAATGTCATCTAAGCTAGCACTAAAGTAGTCCCCCGTAACACACCAACTAGAACATAAACTGGAAGTACAAATATTATAGTGAGACAAAAAACGGTATGATTAATAAACTTGAACCTTCGGAAAAAAATAATTTTTATTTAATAACACTAACACCATATATTTTAGGGGTGTTCACGGCCTCATGAGACGGTTCGGTTAGTTAGTAGATTTAAATTATTCATCGCGTGATAAGTAATTTATTTTACTACACGAAACTAAACCGTATTAGGCAGATAACTAGACATCGCGTAATATGATTGGTTACTCGCGATTCGAGTCATAGCTAACCACTTCAGACGTTTAATCGTGTTTAACCTTATGAACAACTATCTAGAACGCAAATGTCATTTAAGTATAATTAAATAACATTGAATATATTAAAGTGATATATTAAAGGTGTTTGGTCACCATAATTTCATCAAGTAATCATACTTAACAGAATAAACAAAATATGTTATTCGACGTCTATGTGTTACGACCACGTTAAAAAAACTAATTTTCACACATAGATGTTTAGTAAATGTTAAATTAAGAGCAAAAAAGTTGTCATGCAATAAAAGTATTATATAATCAATACTTGTATAATTATGTAAATATTTGGTTAAAAACCTTCATGTATATTATATGCGTTTCGGTTTGGTTAACCGCGGATATCAATAAATAAAACCTGAAATCAAACCATGTTGAGCGGTTTTTTTGGGTTTTGGGTTTTTCGATTTAGGTTGAACGGTTCGGCTTGATTTCTCAAGTTTTTTGAACACTCCAAATATTTTTAAGCAATTTTAATTATGTCTATGACGAATAATCAAAAAAATTGTGATTATCTTAGACCACATCGCATTATACACTTAAACGACAAATTTTAATGGGGAAATTTGCATTACCGAAGGTATCAATTATTCTCAGTGGCTTACATAAGTGACATTTTAATAAAAGATATTATTTATTTATTTATTTATTTATTTATTTTAAATGAACTCATTTTGATACAATCTTCCGAAAATAAACGGCTCATATAAAATTTACGAAAATGGTCTAATAATGCAAGCCGTTGGTAAAAATGGATGTTGCTGGTGGTGTTGTTGTTGATGCTGATGCTAATGCTTGTGCCGTTGCAATTGCTGAAAAATATTAAAATTGTAAGGGTTTTTTTTTTTTTTTTTTTTTTTTTTTTTAAATAATTTTAAGCTTTAATAATCTTCCACAATCTATCAAGAGAAACATACCTTAACTGTGACACGTGAACACAAAAGGACAAAACAAAAGCGCATATAAGGCTTTGGTGCGCTTCATTTAACACTAAAAAATAATAAAATGACAAATATAAAAGCACTAAAGACAAACACAATCGCATGGTCTCTTAATGTGCATTTATTTATTTATTTTAATTCTAAAAGTATATAAATGCACTATAGGACAAAAGGGATGCGCATAAATGCACTAAAGACAAAATGAAGGGCACGTTTCGTTCAAGTGGGCATGATTTGAAACTGACAAATGGTTAGGTGTGAATACGCGTGCATTTTGCGAACAAAGGAATTGATTGTTGAGGATAACAAAACATTACAAATATGCATGGACGAAACTTGAATAATTTAAAGGGGGGGGGATCAGTGAAAGCTTTATTCTAGCCAAGTATATCAAAAGAGAAAATGCCATAATCTGATGTATTAAAGAAAGTCACAAAAAAACGTTTAAACATACATATTACAACTCGGCTTTACTGCCTTTAAGGTCTTTTAAACTCCTCTATTACAGATTTTTAGTCAAAAGTATCAGCAATATCTTTTTCTCTGTGAACGACCAAGTTATTCGCGAGAAACTTATTCGCCATCTTATTTCGAAGTCAATTCTTAGAGTTTCATTGCTGAAACTCCTCTCAATTGTAGCAGTTGAAACTGGAAGTGTCAAGATTAGCCTCATCAATCTGTCAAACAAAGAATACGTCTCATGCTTGTTAAGTTCCACGAGAATTTCAGATAATTTAGAAATAGTTGTTGCACCACTTAGTCTCGTGTTCTTTTGTCTTTCAATGGCAAAAGCTCCAACTCATAATTCAACTATAACCTCTCTTGCTCTGTAAAATCTGTAAGGTAGTATTTCTCAACAAAAAGACAAATATCATCAATATTAAACACCTTATTTGGACCTAAAGTAGAGCTAAGAGTTAGCAACTCCATTGCTTGATCATTAAACCGGTTGTTCAGCTCATGTAAGTGTGTACCCAATGCGCTCATAAATATTTCAACTCGATAATAATGTTCAAAAGTAACATGATTATTCTTCTGACGAGGGCGATATCGACTAGACTTATATGGAGCATTCATATCAGGCATATCAATTTGATGCTTCTGAGAAAACATCTTTACTTGCGCAAAAAAGGAATTCCGTCCATTATTTCTGAATTCATTTAAACTTTCCTTTGTTGCTAAAACTACTCGATGGCATTAAATATATCTTGGGTCGTCTTTTGAAGAGCTTGACAAAGGATATCAGTCTTTCCCATTATTTCTTTCATCAAGTGAAGAATAAACACAAACTCGAATGATTTTAAATAAGAGTAAGCCGAGTCAGCATCTCCTTTTTGAGCATAACAAGCAGACTTGTCATCAATTATTCCTTTAAGAACAACACGAGTAGAATTAAACATTTATAACAAGCTACAAACTGAGAAAAATGAGAACCCCAACGAGTATCACGAGCTCGTTAAAGTCCCAATTTGATTTTTCCTTTTACCTATTTTGATTTCACCAAGTTTCAATAAATGTGTAGCTTTAGATGCTTTTTCCTTGTGTAATTCATCATGTCGCTTAGAAGTACAAACTACATTAATAGTGAAAGCCAATTTTGTAAAAAACTGATGAACTGGACTTACTTTTCTTAGCTCAGCAACTAACACACAAGTAAGAATCTCCCACTTCACTACGAATATGTATTCTGACTTTATTCATACTAAGGATTTCTTTTTGAATTTTTCGAGGTATACTTTGAATTATAAGGAGCATTCTCCAACACAATCATGGAAAGTTCATCATTATAAGAAGCTAGAAGTTTTAACAGCTCTAGAAAATTACCACGGTTACTTGAATTAGGTATTTCATCATGCCCTCGAAAAGCACAAGCTTGGAATGTTAACCAACGGACTATATCAATCGAAGCTTTTAATTGTTTGTGGTTTTTCATGATTTGCTCCACACTTTGCTTCTCTAGTATGTTTCCAATGTGTGCCCCTGGGTTCAACAAATTCTCACTAAATGCTAGTGCATCTTTACTTTTTGAACAACTAATATGCTTAAGAAATGCACATCTTCTTCCATCATTCACTTTTTTCCATTTGTCAATTCCATTAATAGTATAGGCATCTGAACTGTGACGGACTTTGGCTTGTCACAAAATTAGTAACAAATAAAACAATAAGGAGCATGTGTTGTAGGATAGTACTCTAACCAACTGGGGAATACTTTGAAACACGAGTATTATTGGAATCTACATGGATATTTAATTGAACCTTTAGCGGGATATTCTTTCAAGTGAATTTGGTAAGGTCCTGATTTCAAATAAGCTCGCCTTACTTCTTCCCTTTGATTAACCAAATTTTAATTGAACTTTTAGAGAGGTGTTTGGTTTTCATCCGCGTATCAAAATTCCCTTTTTTACTAATGTGACTTTTCAGTAAACAAGATATTAGGGAGGGCCACACAAAATTTATCCATTTCCCTTACATATCAATATATTTACAATAATAACCCAAATATTTAGAGGGGCCACAGCCTTTCCTAGCCCCTTAATAGGTTCGTCCTGCATATATGGGGACCATTGGTAAGCGCATTATAGTTGCACCTTTTGATGTTTCACTTTTCAACTCTCACAAGCAAACAAGTTTGGCTACCTTACATCCTCTCAATCTTTTACAAATATTATCGTAATAAATTTTCCATAGTATTCGGTGTGAAAAAGAAATCCCGTTCAAATATTTCAAGTTCATGCGCGCCTACCTATGGTCGGCGCATTATTTGTAAGTGCGCTTCGTCCGTTTTGGTGAAAGGTTGAAATCATTCTCGTAAATCGTGTATAAAAGAGGTTTATTTTGGTAATTAATTTTTGATAAACTCATAAAACTATGACTCAAATATGTGAATAGACCAAGACGCCCTCACTTTTGAATGTAATAAACTAATAATAGACGATCAATCTATTTCCTAATTAAATGCATATGAATGACTTGAATCGGTGGTTCACTTCCAAGAATCAGGAGATGGTGAGGGCGTGACATATTTTAGTATGTCTGCTGTGAGGTGTTGGCTTTTAGGACCTTATTCAGACAAACTACGCCAAGTCCAGGTCTAGGCCTACTCGTGCAACCCATTAACAACCTGATAACTTTCATTATCCAAACAATCCTTATTAGTGTTGAGAGCATAAATTCTTGAAAATAAGGATTTAAAATCTGTTTCACACAACCACTTCTCATTCAATAATTGAGTTGTACACCCATCACCCATTCTACTTTCCTGGCGAACCGATTGCAAATTAATGTTCATACCTTCTTGAGTAGTTGAGTGTACCTAGTATTAATTACAAGTTGTATAGCATAACTAGATTCCATTTTGACACAATTGGTTAAAGTTGAGGGACTTAATACAAAATACTAATTTTGGTAACCAATTGGCCATAAGTGCCCAACGTAACATTAAATTCCATTTACACAGCTGTTGAATCTGAAGGGACTAAAATGTAAAAAAAAACAAACTTACACTCACGAAATTAGTTTAAATATAAATTCTGTTGCAACAACTTTTCCCGCCTTTTTACTGATCAAAATCCTCTTCAATCTTCATATAAACAAATCGTATCATTTTATCGCACTCATTTCTTTTGATTCACTTGAAATTCAAAAATGGAAGGAGGAAGTCCAACTGAACAAGATGAACGAGATCTAAAACGAAAAGCCGAAGACGAAGAAGAGTCGAAAGAACGAGAGCGAAAAGGTAAGGCGAAAGTTGAAGAATCAGGGGACGTTCCGGCTCCGAAACCGGAAATCAGAAGCTTTATCGACAACGATCATCATTATCTCAAGATCATCGGTATGAAGTTACCATTACTGTTGCAGTTAAATTGACTTGAATAGCTGTTATCTCTTAATTTCGCGATTTATAGTCATAACTTATTGTTGTGCGAAGTTTATAACTGACGTCATTCTGCTTGATGTTGTTGATGTCGATCATCTCGAATATCGATTGACGAGTTTGTTACAGAAACCTTAGGTTTTGTGCAATTGTTAAAGTGTGAATTCATGATGTTTGGGATCGATCAAGAACATGCGTTGAATAATTTAAATGTTTTGTAGTCTATGCAGATTAGGTGTTTGTTATAATGCGTCATTGAAATTTCTTAGTAAATAGCCAAATAGGAGTGATACTGACAGTGTTTGTATGAAAATTTTAATTTCGTGAATTATCGGTGAGAAGTTGGGATAACTGTTGTATTAGAAAGAAAAGATTGATCGGTGTGGTGTTCGTTTCGTGTTTCTGATAATATTAGGTTACTTCCAAGTGATAATTTATCAATAATTCCATGATTAGTGTGATGACTCGTCCATAATTCTATAGATGGTAGAGTTATACGAACTGCATTTGCTTTAAAAAAGTGTATTTTGTTTTAAAAACGATGTTTGGGACAAGTACTTACGTTAACTACTTTGAATGTATAAATATATGTGCATTATCAGTGTTCAATATAATGCATCAATGAATTTGTCCATTATATCAGACTGATATGCAACAGCTATCTGTACGGACTTTTCGGTTAGTAAATATGTGCTTTGATGAAGTATCATGATATGAATTTGTCGCCTTTGGTATCTCATATGTGAGTTAAACAGGTGTTTGCTGTGTCATGGATGCTTTAGACTGATGTCAATACCTGTCCGTTTTAACTGTCTGATAAAATGTATGTGAAATTTGCTTCTTAATTTAGACAATAATTTTAATTTCACAAAATAGATGAGTTTATACGCAGAGTATTTATGTAAGTTATGCTATATTAGTCCAGCTGGATGATAGTTCATAAGCATAAATCACTGAAACGCGCCACGTTCATAGTAGGATGTTGCTTGAAGTCATTGTTGTTATATTGTATTTGATCTACAAAGATATAATCTGTTATCAGGTCAGCATGCAGTTGGTCCAAGTTCTGTGGAAGGAGTGACAAGGGAATTATCAAGGATTCGTAGCAAAGATGTACGTTATCAGTTATCACCCAACAATGGAATTCTGTACAAGAACATTTCCATCTTTTTCCTTTTTCATGTCACCAGAATATTGATTGTATTTTGTAATTTTTTCAATCCGAAGGTTCCTTATATTCTAGGAAACCAAGATGGACGGCTAACAAGCATATATAATGCCTCAGGGGCTACAATTGGGATATTTACTGATACACCAGCCAGGTTTCATCATCACGCTTATCTCGAACTGTTGGGTACTGTTGATCAGGTTAAAATCGCTGAGTTGCTCATTACAGATGCAATCACAGAGGTCAGCTTACTACCATATCCACTTTGTTTTTCATAACCCCTCCAAAATAATACTCCGTCACATTTTGACTTTGTATGCATTACTTTCAACATCCAAGATTAGTATGAATTTTGTTTAAAAATAGCCATTTCGACCCATTTAAATATATATGGGTCAATTTGGCTTTTCTTATAGTAGCTCAAACATTTTAAATCAATAAAAGTAGTTAGAAGGGGAACGGGTTGAAACTTAAAAGGCACCCAAAGTCTGATTTTGACGCATTCAACCAACCTCCTAATATATTTATAGACGATTTAGATCATTATTGTATCATAACTAACATATTAGTATTTCTATAATATGGTTAAAAATTAACAAAAATGTATTTTGGTCAACCCAACTGCTGGCTACCCATCAGTTTACCTGTACTACAAATGATACGCTTCCACTTGACCTGTTTTGACCCACAATCCAACCCACTTGTCTATCCACCTCTAGATTTGTACCAATAGAATATCATCAATCTTCTTTTTGTTATTTTAGAAAATAGTTTGCGTACTCAATTTGTAGGTTTTGCTAACTTTGGGAAGTCTGATGTGCTTTATGTTTTGCTGAACGCGGCATTGTTCTTTGCAGAAATATGGTGCGCCCTTTGTCCCAACAGCTATAATGCCATTAGATATTTGTCATAAAGATATGAACATGCCTTTTCTTAAGGTGATAAACCTATTTGGACTAGAAAGCCATCAGCTCTTTAATTTTATTTTGGCATACTAAAATATTATTGTTTGTGGTTGACTGGTTGTGTATGTATAAAGGTTGTCAATCTATTGGGAATCGACGGTACCAATCTCGCCAGAATTGAAGCGGAGTCTGGTACATGGTTAGAGGTTTGTTCTTAAAGTTAATCTTAATCAGACAACAACAAGTCATAATCTTGTTTTTTGAATTTTAGTAAAAAAATTTAACTGATTTCATGTATTACTAACTTTTATTATCTAGCTGGATACATCTATGCCTCCAGTAGATGGGCAAGCATGGGAGAGAACCGTCAGCATTTATGGTAGTGAGCAGCAGGTTAAGAATGCAATGGAGATGATCAATGCAACTATCTCTGAGGTTAGTTGTTTTCCGATTGTTTTAGAGTACAACCAACATGTTCATTTGGCTTGTTTTAGTCATTGTACTTTTCTTAGTACACTGTAGTCATCAAAAAATGTTTACATATAAAAAGTTGTTATATATACGTATATAAATGTTACATTTATATATAATATGAAAACTTATATGAGATTATCAAGATTACGGTTATAGACTAAACTTAAACGGGAAACAAACCATCCTTCAATGGCTCAAATGTACAAAAAGTAGTACTATCACTAAAACAGGACAAATGAGAAAGTATGATGTAACTTGTTATTTAATAAGAGAAAAAGTTTTCATTCTGATCTAAACATTTACTGGGAGATTTTTCTTTAATTGTTTTGGCATCAGGGTCCTGTTTTACCAGCAAATGTATTTAGTATGGAAGAAATTGGATATAGTGAAGAAGGTGGGAAAGAAGATGTTGCAGCGTGGGAAGACGAAATGGAGGCATATTATGAAAGATATGGTTGGGAAAATATAAGGGAGATGGATTTTGGAACAAGTGGTTCTGGTGAAGTAACTGTACTTAAGGACTCTGCTGATACAAAGAATGAAGAAGTCGAGGGTAAGAAATCTGAAGAAGGCGAGCAGAAGGAACATGCTGCATCAGGAAGTGGTACACAAAAGAACGTTGAAGAATCTGAGGATAAGAAGTCTGTTAAAGAAGACGAGCAGGAGTGTGTTGAATCAGGAAGTGGTACACAAAAGATTGTTGAAGAATCCGAGGATAAGTCTGTTAAAGAAGACGAGCACATGGAATGTGTTGACACTGGAAGTGGTACACAGAAAGAATGTTGAAGGAGCTGCTTCACCTGATCTAACACCAGCGACATATGATACAGGGGAATTTTACCAGGTATATATATACATTTGTGATAACATAGACCAGATTGTGCAAGTAAACCTTTGTTTGTCTGGTGATGTTGAATACTGTCATTTACTTTAGTAAGTCGCAAAGGCATTGACAATTCTTGCATAGAACTTTGAGTATTAATGACGATGAGAATATATTGCTTTCATTCTATAAAATGAATGTGATATTATCCATGTTCATTCCTTACTATGGCTATAGTTCTGTTGGTAACTCTTGTGCATTGCGTAGCATAAAAAATCTGAAAATTTTATAATGATAATTGTAAGGTATGCATTTCCAAAAATATGTGAGCTTCTATTTGTTCCTTTTTGCTGATGTCGAGCGCAGGCGTGGTTTGGTTGAGACTTGAGAGTATGTTTGATTTACTGTTGTGATTGTTTTGGGATAAATGACAAGAAATGGGGCAGTCTTGATGTAGCTAGCTGGTAGTATACACTATATATCCATCTCAGTTTCAGTTTGGATGGGTTAAGTTTTTCAGCATTAGTGATAGAGTGCTCATTTTAGCTCAAGTAGCCAGATTAGTTGAAGTTTTCAGTCTACAGCAAGCACTTTTATTTTTTTCTGCAAGTACTAATTTTTGGTGCAGTCATCTGTTTCGATTATAGTCTAGCCGTTCTCATGTTTTCCGGTTCACAATAAATTGTTCCCATTCATATCATGAGTCGCTTCTAGTTATTTTTGCCTTTGTGACTCTTATACTCTCTTTGCTGCTTCTACATCTTGCAGATGCAGGATTTGGAGTTGACTTTGTATTTTGTTGGCCTTTAAGTTTCTGAAAAAGCTATTGAATTCTACTAAAATGATACTAAATCTGTAAATCATTTCTAAATATATAGGATTCGTCTAATTTGATGAAATGCATCTAATATATGTATATGCATCTAATTTTTAGCTAGAAAAAAATATTATAATGCAAAAAATTAGGGGTGCATCTAATTCAAATCGATGCATCTCTAATATGTAATTGTAGTAATTTCTCATCTTTCTTGTTTAAGGATTCTTCTCATTTGATCTTAGTCATGATTGGGTTTCATCAAAATACTCATATTTCTTACAGATAAGCGGTGCTTTATCTTTTTTCTTCTTCACCTTTTGTGCTTTTTGTAACCGTTTTTCCTTTTTCTTTATAAATATAATCTTGTTAGGTTTGAAAAATATAATCTTCTAATAAAGTAAAATTTTAATAAAAATAAATAAATTAATTAAATAATAATAATAATAATAATAATAATAATAATAATAATAATAATAATAATAATAATAATAATAATAATAATAATAATAATAATAATAATAATAATAATAATAATAATAATAATAATAATAATAATAATAATAATAAATGAGGCTAATGTGTGACTCGTTGCGATACCAGCTGTGAGAGTGTTAAAAGACGGTACCTCAATCAGGAGCGAAACAAAATCTTCTTTTTTCCTTTAACTGATCGACAATATCTTTCTTCGGTTTTGTTACATGACGTACAATTTGCATAAGAAAAGTCGAATATTTGTTACAAATTTGGATATGCACCCTCATCTCTAGTCTCTAGCTAGCTTCTGCTTTAGAATTTCGACTTTTGGACACCATTACTCTTACCAATTTTCAAAATATATTAACATCACGTAACAAACAAACATGAATTTCACATTATGAAATGATAAGTACCAAAAACTTGTTTTGTTTCGTGTTGCTATTAACAAGGTCGGCTGCAGTCCGCCGCGTTGCGGCGGGGCATCGGCTGTTTAGGGTGCATATATGCTAAGCATCAACGCATCCATCATCGTTGCACAAATAAAGCACATCAGACCTACTTGGTTGCTGCTGTATAAAGCAGCTTGATTGCATTAACTTACAATGGGTTGTTACACATAATCCAAACCATACATTGCACACGGTTTGTACGACTCCTATTACTAAAACAGTAAATCATTATTTCACTATACAACAGCCTTTTGAAAATGTACCCAGCAACTGTACAGTTAGACGGAATAACTGAATATTTCACTATTTAACATAATCGTTTCTGCCAGTTCTTTATGGGCCGAATACTTTATCGCCTCAGTCTGCAGATGGTGTCGATGTGCCTGTTACCTCTGCTGTTGCAGATCGAAATTCCGAGGCATTTCATTCGACAGAGTAAATCACGCGTTGTTTTTTGCTCCTTTCAGACCCATTTCATCGTACAAAAAGAAAATGTATTGACAATAGCTGTGGTTCCACATACCTGTATCTTGTATGTATGTATGTGTGTGTAATAAGCTAAGGTTGGACCTCATCGGCCACATAATAAAGTTAAAATGTTGAAGTAACTTACCTGTAGAGGAAGTTCACGTGGAAGAGTCAATGACTGTAGAGCTTAAAACGTTCACGTACATAAGCGCATGCTGACAGGCAATCGAAAACAGTAAGGATCTCATTTTGCCTGCAAAATTGAAGACCATCAGAACTAAGCGCGCTTACCGACCAAGCAGTTTCTATATCGGCTCAAAAAAACATAAATATGTAAAAGTTGATAGATGTTCAAATATGACGTTTTGGGTTTTGATGAATATACTCACATTCTGTTTGGCTCGGATGTGCATATATGGTACCAGATGAAAGGGGATCTGAAGCTGCAATGGCTGCAAACTCACCGAATCAGGAAGGTATTCTCTGCCAAGAAACGCGTCTGGTTTCATCCGTTATCCAGTAACCGTTTTAATCTCATAAGGAGGATGCACAAATAAATCGTTGTTGCTGGTATCTCCTGAAAATGTGTAGCATGGTAGGTATTCAAGGTTTAAAGTTGCTAAACATAACACGTCGACACAAAATAGGTAAATGTCCATCTATAATCTATACCAACTACTTAACAAAGATATTGACCAACCCAATTTTAAAACTGGTTTTATAGGTTCTCCATTGTGGGCCAAAAATTAAAAGTCAGCCTCTTCCTTACAATACCAAAGCAATTCAAAATATCAACGATGGACCAACCCGAGACCCATAATTCAAATCAAACCTTTTTCTTTTGGCTTTTTTTTACCCAACAAATCGGATTAAAAGTTACTGAAACCCACAATCGGAAACTAAAATGAATACCATATAAAAATATGGTTACCACAAAACTGAAGATGTAATTAAACGAAGCCGGAAAAAAGATATAAACCTCAACTTCAGCGCCAGTGACTGTGTCAAGAGGTAGAAGATGCAGGAACGTGTTGTGCATGTTGTGGAAAAGAAAATTCACCGCCATTAATGAAATCCAGTATCTTGAAGCAAATCTGGAACAATGGTGTGATAATGATGAAACACCACGTTGTTTATATATGTACGAAAAACCCAAGTCAAATTTACAATTTTATATACCTTGTGTCCAAGAAGAAAGTAAAGTGTACCTGTTGAAGCCTCGAATTCGACAAATCATTTAAATTATCCTTTCTTCGTTTCAAGCTTTCTGTATGATACCACACCATAAACGTAAGTTAATATACAAAACCAATAGTATTTCCACTCTCAAATACAGAAAGACATAATAACTTACTTTGTATATCGGATTTATCCAAGCAACTGAAAAAATTCTCCATTTGAAGTTCGGCACTAATACCATAATCACCTTCTTCTGCATCTCCAACTCCCCCTGAAAATCCATCCGCATCTTCTCCAGCTCCAAACAGCTGCTGCTGTTTCATTCGCNACAAATAAATCGTTGTTGCTGGTATCTCCTGAAAATGTGTAGCATGGTAGGTATTCAAGGTTTAAAGTTGCTAAACATAACACGTCGACACAAAATAGGTAAATGTCCATCTATAATCTATACCAACTACTTAACAAAGATATTGACCAACCCAATTTTAAAACTGGTTTTATAGGTTCTCCATTGTGGGCCAAAAATTAAAAGTCAGCCTCTTCCTTACAATACCAAAGCAATTCAAAATATCAACGATGGACCAACCCGAGACCCATAATTCAAATCAAACCTTTTTCTTTTGGCTTTTTTTTACCCAACAAATCGGATTAAAAGTTACTGAAACCCACAATCGGAAACTAAAATGAATACCATATAAAAATATGGTTACCACAAAACTGAAGATGTAATTAAACGAAGCCGGAAAAAAGATATAAACCTCAACTTCAGCGCCAGTGACTGTGTCAAGAGGTAGAAGATGCAGGAACGTGTTGTGCATGTTGTGGAAAAGAAAATTCACCGCCATTAATGAAATCCAGTATCTTGAAGCAAATCTGGAACAATGGTGTGATAATGATGAAACACCACGTTGTTTATATATGTACGAAAAACCCAAGTCAAATTTACAATTTTATATACCTTGTGTCCAAGAAGAAAGTAAAGTGTACCTGTTGAAGCCTCGAATTCGACAAATCATTTAAATTATCCTTTCTTCGTTTCAAGCTTTCTGTATGATACCACACCATAAACGTAAGTTAATATACAAAACCAATAGTATTTCCACTCTCAAATACAGAAAGACATAATAACTTACTTTGTATATCGGATTTATCCAAGCAACTGAAAAAATTCTCCATTTGAAGTTCGGCACTAATACCATAATCACCTTCTTCTGCATCTCCAACTCCCCCTGAAAATCCATCCGCATCTTCTCCAGCTCCAAACAGCTGCTGCTGTTTCATTCGCTCAATAAATCAGAGACCTTATAATTGTTGGATAAGATAAAACCTAAATGAAGAGTATCGATGTGTTTAGATGTAGCCCAACACAATGACACAATTACACAATGACTTCTGTCTTCTTTCTATTTACTTAATGAAATTATAAAATGGTTTCAGTCATCTTACCTGCTTAGTGACGCTATCGAAGGCCTTAATAGCATCTGTAAACTTTTAAACATTTTCATCTTCAATTTAAGCAGCCAAATCCTATCATATATAAAACAGATTTTAAACACACGAAACTATTGTCGATGCTTATGAGATGCAACATACCGCATATCCTGTCGGTGTAACTGCATCAATATATTCCTTTTGCTGTATCAAAATAAATGAATTACATACCACAACGCAAAACCTTTATCGATAAAAATACTAAGATAAGATGATAACTTGTCCCTGAATGGCAAGTGCCCGTCTGGCTCAGTGGCAGCAAAAAGGTAAGGAAGTTTGCTCATTGATTAAAAAATTGTGCTACTGGTATGTAAACAACCAACGTCTGGCATAGTATGAGGTTCATCATCAGCTGCACCCATGTTCATACACTTCTAAAACCTACAAAATTAAACATAATTAAACCCAAAGTTGAACTATTTCAGCAAACACATAACACACATGACCAATCACACAAACTCATTAACCAAATAAAAACGAGCCAAAAACTAAATGATCAAAGCAAAGATAATAAAAAAAACTAATAAATAAATAATATAAAGTTAACGATAAAAGATAACAACCAAAAATAATAAACTATATTATACTTAAGCAAGCAACTAAGAAATATATGATAAAAAGATATACTTGTTAAGTA
>LBNU01017009.1:189893-204017 GCA_014162995.1 Artemisia annua | reverse complement strand
AAAAAAAAAAAAAAAAAAAAAAAAAAAAAAAAAAAAAAAAAAAAAAAAAAAAAAAAAAAAAAAAAAAACACCAAACATTAACAGTATAAAAGATTTACCAAAGCAAAAAAAGAAAACATACCCCAACCTGAAACACCCCGACGTTCTTGTACACCCTCAAATCATATCCTAAAATACCAACTTCGTTTTTGATAAAAAAACAGAACATAACCTAAACTAAATATACTAATCAAAATCAAAAGTTTTTCAGTTAGTAAACCTCCGTGTAATCAAAAGTTGGACTGGGCCAGTTACCGGGCTAAGGTATTGGGCTGAGATAGAGGGATGAAAAGGGCGGAAATCAAAACGCACCGAATCGACAGGATTTTAATATATATAGTAATTTTTTGAAATAATATATATAGTAATTGGATGCAACCTTTTTACAACATTCCTTCGCATTCGCAGAAACTATACCGGTAAACTTTTTTTTATACTTTTTATCGATTATTGATTTATCGATCCAATTGTTGATTGATTTATATTAAGAACCTCTTTCTTTATTTTGCATTAGAAGCGCGGGCGCCCAAAACTTACACTGTGTTGTAAGTTAAGTAAAGGAGATGAAAGAAAGTGAAAGTAATAAAAATTGTGTTCTCAAGTTTTTCTTAAAGTTTTTTTTGAGCAAAAGTTTTTCAAGTGAAAGTGGTGGGATTTTGCTTATAAAACTTTCATCTCACTTTTGGGATGAAAGACAACTTTACTTCCTATCACTTTCTTTACTTCCTTCTTCTTTACTTTACTTTCGTGAGGAAGTTTGTTAAGAAGCGGTTGGTTGTTCAAACTAAAATTATTTGGCTTAACCATTTCTAGTTACTTATAAAGCAAGAAGATAACTAAACATAATACAAAAATATAATCACACGGTACCCGCCTCTAGTATAATATAATAGATGTTTGTAGATGAAGAACACAACCCCTCTATTTTATTTTTTATTTTTATTTTTTATGAAAATTAGACTAACGAATTAAGTGTTATTTTTTTGTGTGATGATGTTATTATGCATTTGGGCTTTTCTAGATTTGAAATTTAGGGTGTTTTTCTTATGGGCTATTTAATAACTGTGTTTTATGCTTTTGGGGCTTTTCTATATATTAAATTGATGTGGTTCTAAATAGAGGGCTACAGCGACACCATAACGTCGCTATAGCGCGAGGCGTGGCCTCCACGTTACGAATCATGCCAAAGCCTCGTCTCAAGGCGTGACTTGCAATTAAGCGTGATATAGCGCGTAGCGTGGCACCTTTTTTTGAAGATTTGAAGATTTTTTATATTTTTTTAAATTATTTATTGGACTGAGCTTCTTTACAAGTATTTATTCGGGCTTAGTAGTTCCATAACTCAATTTTAAGCCCAGTAGCTAACTAATATTGACAACTCTATAAATATGTTTGCCGCTTTGAATCACACCTTAAAAACGCTATAACGCAACGCCTCACGCTAAAGCTTGAGGCTTGGCTATGCCGCTACGCCACGCTTCACGCTATTTATAACCATGTAAATTGCTGTTGAAATCGGATTTGGATAAAGAACTATGAAATTATTATTATTTTGGTCAAAGTTCTTACATTTCTTTTTGTTACCAGAAAATGTCTACTTCAAGTATGGGAGTGTTCTCTCCTACACCAAACCATGTAAGTCCATTATTATTAATGTACGCATTATCATTATTTTTTTAATTGTGTTTTTATAAATTTTCACTCGTCGCCTTTTATGTAATACAGAAGCGTGATAGATCAATGCTAAGCCGTGAATTGGATCTTATATTTAATCAGTTAGTTGAATATTGTTATAACTTAAAGAACTATTCCTTAATTCGTCCTTTGAAAGGGGATGCACACAGAGAATATGGTGACTATGTCTGGTATGTTATTTACTTTCTTTGGTTTGTTATTTGAGTTCTTTTCTTCTGAATGATTTCAGAAATTTACATTTGGTAATTATTACAGCTTGAGCGTACTGGAAGTAAGCGAGGAACTAAGAAAAGATCCAGTTCTTTTTGATCAATCAAAACCATATGATATCGCAGAGGTGAAGCATCATTTCTCTTTTGAATATGCTGAGTTTTAGTGATTTTTTTTATAATTACTCTGTATCTGTATAATATATTGTATAATATATATCGGTGTGATATTTATTATTATTGTAGAAAATTTTGGATCGATTTCTCTCTACAACAACTGGTATGAATATGATAAACCAAGAGTCCCTAATTATACGTGCTGCTGGGATCATAACATTCAAGCTACATGGGTCATGGATAGCTCAGGTTTTTTTTGTTCTCTTCTTTTCCAAACTCTTCTAAAACACACTTCAAAATTCTCACCTAATAAATTATCTTGTCTACACCTTTTTCTTTGCAGAGGATCTCTAATATGCTTAATAATGGCATCGACACATGGGCATCAATTTTATTTAAAAGTAAAGCAAGAGCAGTATTACTCTCTTTGACAGAGAACACTTGGGACAAAGCGACTCCTAATAGTCTTCGAGCTAACACTATCAGACAGACGCTTGTTCGTATATTTTTGTATTCAGGGATTGATGTACTTGATGCTACTAGAGAACATTATGTACCATCATTCGATGTTTCTGCAGATGTTGAAACTATACGGTACTTTATGTGCTAAGTTTTAGCAATACAGTACATAGGTGTGTGTGAATACACACACACACACGCACAATAGCAAGTTTTCTAAATCTTCTCCATAAACTTGATGTATGTAGGAATGAAGTTTGCAATAATAGAGCAGACGTAAATGCAATTGTCAACTTTTATCCTCTACACGACAAAGAGTATATTCAAAATTGCTTTACTGTACGTAACTTAATTTTACACAAACATTTTTAAATTAAAGATTGGAAGGAGAAATTGAATAGTGATCTTTTCTTTTTCCCAGGTTGCTAGAGAAACAGATTGGCTCCAAGGAACGCAACTAACATGATACAAACCGGGTTCACACTGGATCGGGTCAAGTTGGGTCAAATCAAGCCTAATTACAAGTTAATAGAGGGAAAACAGGTGGAGGTAAATCAGGAGGGAATCACTGAATGATTTTAGGCAATCAATTTATCATTATCCAGGACATTATGGTGTAGAATCAAGCCTTTAATTTCTACCCATGATTCTAGCAATTGATTAGAATAAATAGGTGGCTAGTGATTCATGTTTAGCATTGAGAATTATCTACTAATTTCCTAGTTCTTGTAAACAGGAGACTGCCCCTCTCGAATCGGGTCACTATCATCAATTTCTAATAAAAAGTCAGCCACTTTTCATTTTCATAAATCCTGTACCTATATTGGTTCCGTTGCCGGGACACACAAATGGCCCCTCAAACCAGGAGTAACTCAGATCCAAACAATTCCAGCCCCAACAACCCAGACCCAGTGGCTGCTCAATTGGCAGCCATAGCATCATCTATGGAATTACTGCAACAAGAAGTAGCTCTGATCAAAACGCAGCAAACCAAACAGAAGGATAAATCAAGTGGCGGTTTCAACCGATTTGATGACGAAGGTTCATCTGGTGGTAATCAGCGCCGCTACCGACCTTATAACAAAATTGATTTCCCAACTTTCAGTGAGGGAGACCCTCGCGGTTGGATTCTCAAGGCAGAAAAATATTTCCGGTATTACAACGTGCCGGAGGAGGAACGGGTGGATGTTGCAGCAATGCATCTAGAAGGTGATGCCTTGGATCTGTACTCATGGCTCTCTAGTGATCAAAATATTGAGTATTGGGAAGACTTGGTTCGTGCTCTCCAAAAGAACTTCGGTCCTGCCGAGTTCCAAAACCCCGATGAGCATTTGTGTAGCATTAAACAAACAGGTACAATACAAGAGTACCGGCAAGAGTTCGCCAAACGGTCCTCACGGGTTACTAATTGGCCCGAACACTGCCTATTGGGGGTATTTCTTAACGGTCTCAAAGATGACCTCAAAGCCGATGTCAGAATCCACAAACCGAGAACTGTCTACAAGGCTATGAGTATCGCTATCGAGTTCGAATCTAAGGTTGTTCACACGAAATTTGGGAAAAGTCTTCCTTCTTCAGCCAAAATAGAATCGGTACCCTCGAAACCAATAGAAACTTTCAGCTTGTTGCCGTCGACTGCTACAGCCCAGAAACCAACCGAAGGCCGTCTTTCTGATGTTGAAAAACAGGGCAGGTACATACGCGGGGAATGTTTCCGATGTGGGGATAAATATGGCCCCGGACATCGTTGTAAAACGGGGACTTTCAAATCTCTTGAGATTGCTGATGAGGGGGAAGAAGCAGCGGAAGATGAACTCGAGCACACCAGTGATTTGGCTAAGATCAGCCTCCATGCGCTATTCGGCCAGTCTTCTCTAACAACCATGAAACTTCATGGCATTTTAGACAAGGCTGAAGTCCTAATTCTGATTGATAGCGGGTCGACACATAATTTCATTTCGGATAAGTTAGTCAGTGAGCTGAAACTCATCACCCATTTTATCTCTCCTTTTGGTGTCCAAATTGGGAATGGTGATGTCCTCCGATGCAACCGGATTTGTAACGATGTTGTGTTGCAGGTTTCTGACTTGCAAATAAAACAAAACTTCTATCAATTTGCCTTGGGGGAGCTGATGTGGTACTCGGTATTCAATGGTTAGCAACACTTAACACAGTTCAAGCAAATTGGAAGGAGATGTTCATGAAGTTCACTATAGATGGTAAGGAGTACAAGTTACAGGGACTTCCACCAAATCTCCGACTTTCCGCAACATTTAGCCACCTCACTGCTGAAATCGTTGAGTTGGACAACGCTGGACCAGCAGCTAAGTTTACTCTAACCCGCCTTGAGGACAAGTCGTCTCGTGGGGCCGGATGTATTGATACAAACCGGGTTCACACTGGATCGGGTCAAGTTGGGTCAAATCAAGCCTAATTACAAGTTAATAGAGGGAAAACAGGTGGAGGTAAATCAGGAGGGAATCACTGAATGATTTTAGGCAATCAATTTATCATTATCCAGGACATTATGGTGTAGAATCAAGCCTTTAATTTCTACCCATGATTCTAGCAATTGATTAGAATAAATAGGTGGCTAGTGATTCATGTTTAGCATTGAGAATTATCTACTAATTTCCTAGTTCTTGTAAACAGGAGACTGCCCCTCTCGAATCGGGTCACTATCATCAATTTCTAATAAAAAGTCAGCCACTTTTCATTTTCATAAATCCTGTACCTATCATAACATGTTGCGGATACCGAACTTTGAGCAGCAAACAAGTAGAAGAGCTAAATTCTATTTGGTACCACTGGTACCACTATAAAGATCATCATGGAGCTGACCTAGGTAAAGTTATTGTTCACTTATTCTGGATTTTTGTTTTGTGAAAGAATGTGTGTACTAAAAATATTTTAATGCCGAATATAACTTCCTTTGTTTGGCCTGTTATGTTATTTTAATATCTTTTTCTTAACTCACTAAAGATAAAACATGCACCAGATCCATTACTATTTTAACGGGATTGATATAACATAGTTAAATTTTATGATTTTTTCTCTTTATCAGCCCAGAAATTTCAGGGATTTGGCTACACTCCTGACAAATTTTTTGGTTGTCTTCTCAAGTAAGTGAATAATATTTGCACTTTTGTCTTAATTTTTACCCTTATTCTACTTTATTGTCATCAATAATCTAAAGAGAGTGGTAATTGTTCTATTCTCGTCAACTTGCTGTTACAGTTTTTTTATATAATGAATTCAACAATGTAGCATGGTTATATTCTTTGTTTCATAAAAGAGACGCACTAGTTTCGTATTTATCCATATTTATAGTTTTGTATTACCTGTTCTGTTCTTAACAGTTATACATGGTTAAAGAATAATCGATTGGTTGAGTCCACATTCAACATTGAAGAGATGCTTGATACAGAGGTATATGATGTTCTTCCATTATTGGCGATGCTTATGTTATTGAATAATAAAATTACTCATTTTCAATCCTCTGATAAATAGGGAAATTCATTGGTTTATCTACTAAGAACGAGAGCTTTGACACGTTCACTTAACAAGGAGAATTTGAATTCTCCTGGTATATGGTTTAAAGAAAGGGAGGCTTTGTCCGGCACAGGAGAACGTGAGTTGGGATTACATTTGATAGAGTTCACTGAGGTAATACTTGTATTTATTGAAGGTTACAAAGCATAGTGTTTTGGAATTGAATATATTGTTTTTTTCCGTAAGTTACCCCAAAACATAATTTCTACTAATATGCTTTTAAATGTGTAAACTTATTTAGTCTCATGCTTAAGGGTAAGCAATCATACAATATGATGCTGTATCTAGCGACTAGCAATATAGAGTGTATGGAAAATTTGAAAATAAGTATATGAAACTGATTTTGAGGAAAACGTTAACCGAGAACTGAAACCGATTTTAGGTGGATTTTTCTTGGTTTTTACCCGAAACCGATTCCGCAAAACTGAAAACCATAATTATATGAATCCGGAAACCAAAACGAATAAGATCGTTTCGGTTTGGCTTCGGCTCGATTTGTCGGTTTGGTTCAATTTTCGGTTGATTTATGAAACAAATAATTATACCAATTAATCTGTTTCGTTTCTATTTGGGCACAAACATTTGGGTGAATATTCTCCTGCCTGTAGACATCTCACAAATGTAGATGAAATAATGAAGTGAAAGTGTTTTATAGGTTTTCCTAATTTTGTTAATAATTTGTAAATCTAACTTTCATTTCAAGGTGATTGGAAAGGCTTGTAAAGCTTTCATGCCACATATTGTCACTACACCACCAAAAAAAAAATTGGGACAACATATGTCGTTCCAAAATGACTATGGGTCCCACACATTGTCAACAAAAATAGCAGTCAACCAAAACAGTTTGGCCCCACATAATTTGGGACAACAATGTCGTCCCATTCGGAAAAAAGTCTTTTCTTTATATTTATAATCTTTTTAAATTACTTTTCCACGAAATAAAAATATCCCGCCAGCATTTTTGTTACCCGCCAACCACTTTGGGACGACATTGTCGTCTCAAACTGCAAATGTATATTTTTTTGATATTTGAAAACTTAATAAATCGGTATTCATTTTACAAACAATTTAAAACTTTTTAAATAAGCTTTGGGACGACAATGTCATCCCATATTTTTAATAATGTTTATAATAAAATTTATAATCCAATAATCTATCTAAATATACTTAAATATAAATTAATTTTAAAAAGTTAGTTAATTTCAATACTTTTATTTAATAAAAAATATTTAAAATTATCAAATTTAATTTAAAATTAAATACATTTATAAAATTAAATATATTTAATGCATTTGTCATGTCCTGAGTCGAATAATGTAACTTTTTGATATATCATTGTAGTTAGTACATTTGTCATATCCTGTTTATTGGAATCGGTTACTTATATATAAATTAATTTTGAAAAATTATTTGCTTTAAAACAAATACTTTAAAGATACTACGAATAAGTAAAAAAAAAAATATTACTCCCACATTAAAGCGTACGAATTATATTACATATCGATAATAGTTGAAAACCTAAAGCGTACGAATTACATTAACAAAAACGAAGGCAAATCGTTTATTTAAAACACGCAAGAGTTCTCAACCACATACATTTCATACAGACTCAAATGAAACAACTCGACAAACAAACTAAACAACTCAAACAAAACAACTCACGGACAAGCAAACGAAACAACTCAAACATAACAACTCGACAAGTAAACTAAACAACTCAAACAAAACAACTCGACAAGCAAACGAAACACTCGACATCTTTTCCCTTATTCCTTGCTTTCATTTACTTGAAATGTTCAAACGTAGCTTCGAGATTTGTTATCCTATTTCCTAAATCATCAAGTTTGGGTTCCAATGTGCTTTCAGCTTCATCGTCACTTTCAACATGATAACCCTAGATTACTTGTTAGCAAAGACCCGGAGGTTGAACCGGTTAAACGGGTGACCGACGACGACACCGGATTGATAAAAGGTTTTGAACATGTAAACTTTAAACTACTTATCATATTAGTAACAAGTTTTATTAATCAAAACTTAAACACCCCCTTTAGGTTATTGGTTCTAAGTATGACATGAATCTCTTAATATGAACATGTCACATAAATATCTATCATGTATAGATGATACATCTGATGTAAGGGTGTTCATTAATTGGTTATGCCTGATAAACCGACCGAACCGAATCACTTTGGGTGAAGTGGGTTTGGCTTATCTGTTTTTGGTTCGGATATTTGGTGTGCACCCGAAAACGATGGCGGTTATAGCCATAGTATCTCGAATCGTTACTTTAACATCTCGTGTATAACCTAGCATCTCGACTCGTTCGTTTAACATCTCGTTTATAATAATAGCATCTTGACTCGTTCGTTTAGCATCTTGTGTATAATCATAGCATCTCGACTCGTTCATTTAACATCTTGTGTATAACTATATCATCTCGGCTCATTCATTTAACATCTCATGTATAACCATAGCATCTCGACTCGTTTGTTTAACATCTCGTGTATAACCATAGCATCTCGACTCGTTTGTTTAACATCTCGTGTATAACCATAGCATCTCGGCTCGTTCGTTTAACATCTCGTGTATAACCATATCATCTCGGCTCGTTCATTTAAAATCTCATGTATAACCATATCTTCTCGGCTTGTTCATTTATACCCATATCATCTCGGCTCGTTCATTTAACATCTTGTGTATAACCATATCATCTCGGCTCATTCATTTAACATCTCGTATATAACCATATCATCCCGGCTCGTTCGTTTAACATCTCGTGTATAACGATATCATCTCGGCTCGTTCGTTTAACATCTCGGGGTATAACCATATCATCTAAGCTCGTTCATTTAAAACATCTATTTAAATAATTTTAATTTCTTTAAATATTTTTTTAATTAATTTAAACATTTTTAATTTATTTAAATAATTTAAAAACTAATTTAAATCATTTTAATTTATTTAAATAATTTATAACTAATTTAAATAATTTTTAAATTATTTATATAATTTACTAATTTAAATTATTTTTAATTTATTTAATGTTAATTAAATTATTTAAATCATTTATATAGACATGATTAAAAAAAAAATACAAAAGCAGTTTGGGACGATATTGTCGTCCCTTATTTTTACCACCAAAATTTTGACCAAAAATTTCACCAAAATCAAATAACCCCGCCAAGAGTAAAATAAAAAAGTACTTTAAACAATATGGGACCACATTCTCGTCCCAAATTATAAAGTAAAATGTCGTCCCAAATTGAAGCATCAATTATTGTAGATCTGGATCTTCTCTCATTTTTCTCTAAGTGTCTTACCCAAAAACAAACAAACAAAAAAAACCCACGACACCCCAGCCTTCTTCTTCAATTCAACACCAAATTCTACATCACCATAACCAAATTCAACACCACCATCAACCACCTTCGACGCCACCACACGCACCATTGTGCATGATTTTTCTAATTTCTTTTTAATTTTTGTTTGTTTTGTTTTAAAGGTATGTTTTTTTTTTCTTTTAATATTTGTGTGTTAATTTGTATATTATTTTGTTTAATTTTTGTTTGTTAATTTTTGTTAGTTGTTTGTTGTGTTTGTGTTTGTTAGATGGCACCATCACGGCAGTAGCAGCACCGCCAGCAGTAGCACCACCGCCGTCGAACCACCACCAACTACATTAAAGTTTTTTTTTTTCTTTTAATTTGTGTGTGTTAATTTGTATATTATTTGGTTTAATTTTTGTTAGTTGTTTGTTGTGTTTGTGTTTTTTAGATGGCACCACCACAGCAGTAGCACCACCGCCGGCGAACCACCACCAATTACATTAAAGGTTTTTTTTTTTTTTTTTTTTTTTTTTTTAATTTTTGTGTGTTAATTTATATATATATTATTTTAATTTTTGTTAGTTGTTTGTTGTATTTGTGTTTGTGTTTGTTAGCGCGGAAAGCCGCGGGACAGCCTAGAGAACCTCGGGACAGCCCGGACAGCAGCTCACACTCTTACTCTTTTCGCTTTTTCTTCTCTTTGTTTTATTTCAGTCCGTGAACGTAGTTGTGACTGTTTTTTTTTTTTTTTTTTTTTTTTTTTTTTTTTTTAATCTTGTTAATGTGTTTTTCTTTATTTCCATTTTTTTTGTTTATTAGTAATATGTCTTTGGTTAGTATTGTAATTTGAATGTTAAACTTATTGTATTTGACTGTTAAACCTGGTTTATTAATTAGTTTTGTTAATTTAAGATTGGTTGTTTAATTTAGGTTGTTTTTTTTATTTGTTTGTGTTTGGTTAGCCGGGAGAGCCGCGGGACAGCTGAGAGAGCCTCGGGACAACCATGATAGCCAGAGTCGGACGATGAGTAGGCGTAGTGATATAAAAGTTTACTATTTGTGTTAACTTTGAACATTTTAATTAGTAACTTTGTGACTTGTTAGTTTCATTTGTATCGTATTTGTCGAATGGTATCGTGGATTTATGGAATAGAATGGTATTGTATCGTTTAGTAAAATGTATCATATTGTCGAATTGGTATTGCGGATTGTGGTTGATTACAAATATGCAGGTTTTGGTAGATTTTTTCCGAAAAAACATCCGGAAAAATATGGAAAATGGGCAGATCTGGTGCTTTTTTTTTTCCACCCAGGAACATATGGGACGACAATCTAGTCCCATTTTGTTTTTTTAAGTCGTTCCATTTTGTATTTTCTAAAAACTATTTCTAATTTAGTTAAAAAGATTAAAGAAGGTAAAAAAAACTAATTAAATATTTGGGACGACAATCTAGTCCCTTTTCTGCAATACAATGTCGTCCCATTTGGTTTTTTATTTGTTGACTTGCTCGTGGGGCCCAGCTTCCTGTCGTCCTATATTTGCAAATGTGTGTCGTCCCAAATTTTTTCGAGACAATAGAAAAAGGACGACCTATATATGACTACATGTCGTGCCTTTTTAAATTTTGGGACGACTCCTTTGTTTTTTTGGGACAAAAATGGCGTGCCAAAGCTCTTCTTTTTTTGTAGTGTGTGTGCGAGTACGTGATCGATTTATCCAAGTTGTTTATCAGCTACCACCGCGAGGTATATTTTACTTGCATATGCTTTTTCTCATACAGTATCCAATTCAAGTTAAATTTACAAAAAAGTTCAAATCTTTAAAAAAGCAGCCGACTTTTTTTGTCCCGGTTTAGCATAATTTTGATAGTTTTGGTAGGTTAGTGAAAGCATAGATCATTGATACGTTGTCTTAGTAAATGCTTTTTTTCATACAATATTTAGTTGAATTATTGGTTTCCTTGAACTATGTTAATTTTCTAAAAATTAGGTTTTGAGTATTTAAAATTTAATATGGTTTGGTTTATTTTGGCAGGTTCGGTGGTTATAGTCGTTTTTAGGTATAGTATAGTATATTATCCAAGCAATTTCTCAACGAATAAGAAATTACCCGGGTCGTAGTCCGTGTGAAGGTGTGAATGGAAAATTGATAATCGTGTCGAAAATGTGTAATGAAAAAAAGGTAAAAGTGATAAAGATGAGAATTACACTAATGATAATGAAATAAAATCACAAATAAACACGTAAGCAAGCAAGCACGTAATTAAAACCTAAAAACGTAAATAAAACGAAAAATAAACGTAAAGGCGCAAAATAAAAAGTGAATTTAAAGCAATAATGATCCTACGGGTGTGAAAATGATTTTTCTACGTTCCTAACATAAAACGAAAATTATAAGAAAAAAAAAATATATATATTTTTTTTAACTTTTTATTAAAATGATTTAAAAATTGAAATAGTAAAATAAAATGATTAATAATTACAAAACTTATCAAATAATTTTGAACTTTTTCTAGAAATTATTTTAAACTATTGAAGGTGAAAGAAAAATAAAAGTGGAGAAAAAGCATCGCAGAATAAGCTAGAATAAGCAGTTTCTAATATGATAAGTATATAAGAGCTAATAAAGGAGAGTTAACTAATTAATAATGCAAAGAACTAATGAAAAAGACTTACGGGCTCAATGGTTTAACTGTGTGGTGTGTGAGGTGTTGGCTGTTTGAGGTCCCAGGTTCGAACCTGGTGCACCTCTTTTTGAAAAACATTTATTTTTGCAAATTTTATTTTAAAAGCTGATTATACTAATGTAAATAAACATTTTATAAAGCTACTACATTTTGTAAAAATCCATAATAAACTCAGATAACAGAGGAAATATAAGCAACTTACTCTAAAAGCTATAAAGGGAAATTCTAAGATTCTAAAAGCTACAAATAAGCTAATATAAGTTATACTAAGGGGGAAAACAAGTAAAAGGCATACTAGGGAAAAGCTAAATAATCACTAAGGGTAAGCAGTTTGGCATAAGCAGATAAGCACTAAGTAGTTTAATCCCAAACTGGGCTGCAAAGGGAAAAACTACTAAAGGGCTTACTTTAGAGGCCTAAAATAAGCTACCTAGAATTAAGATAAAGCTAAAGTAAGGAAACACACTTCTACTAGAGCTAGAATACTACTCCTAAAACTAATATGGAGGATTTATAAAAAGATTTAAACTGAGAAAAGAGGTAATAAGTACTGACAGATAAGCATGCATAAACACTTTTGAACATTGCTAAAACAGGCTACTAGGGGGGTTTTTGAGCACATATTTAAGCTAGTAAATGGAAAGGAGAATGTGTTAAAGTTGTTAATTTGTAAAGACAAGCAAGCAAGGATTACAAAAAACTAAATTTTATTGATTTTGAAAAAGAAACGAGATTGGAAAATGGTTTGTATAAAGCTCAGCTGAGACAGATTTGGTGCTGAATCAGTAGGTATAAAATGGGTGGAAATGAGAGATTTGACTTGTAAAAGTTACATACCTGATGTGCAATATGGATATTAACATACAATGAACTAATTGGAAGCAATAACAACAACTATAAGAGCCTAATCTAGTTTATG
Organism: Artemisia annua; assembly: GCA_014162995.1. Lineage (NCBI taxonomy): Eukaryota > Viridiplantae > Streptophyta > Magnoliopsida > Asterales > Asteraceae > Artemisia > Artemisia annua. The sequence goes on along the minus strand of LBNU01017009.1, from coordinate 191,014 downwards.
CTAAATCTAACTAGCAAAACAGTTATATGAAGCAATAAGAAAACTGATGCAATGGGTTAAAAATGGGTAAAAACCTATGTTTGGCCAAATGAGGTCCAAATGCCTGATGCCAAACTTATAACTATATCCTAAGATGAGCCTAATGAGAGCATAAACAATAACTAACTGACCCCTTAACCTAAATCTTACCTAGATAACTATTCAAAACAGTTATGGCTAAGAAGCAATGAAAATCTTACTAAACTAATAGGAGATGCCTGAAACTACTTAGATACTGCTAACAACAATATATAAAAGCTAATCTAAATGCAACAGTGGATCAAACTAACCTCAGCTTGAAATTATATCTTCACCCAAACACTCCCTTGAAAATGAATTGCCAGATTTTAGAGATGAAAAACATGATTTAACAAACATAAGCTCTAAATATTCTTATAAGTGAGCTTATAAAGGTTTAAAAAACAGTAAGTGAGAAGGTTTAAAAACAGTAAACAAGCTTAAAAGAAAGATTAGACAGAATTTAAGATTGAAACTGAGATTTTTATTGAAACTAAAATTTGAGTTACAAATACTGAAAATTTAAAGAAACATCATAAGCTGAATACAAGCTAAAGCTAAAGCTAAAGCTATAATAAAGCTTAACCTAAATCTACTGCTACTCTACTTAACCCTACTCCTAATGAGTCTTCACTGTGGAGAGAGAGGGCTTTTTATAGCCGAGCTTGAGCTAGGGTTAAGCTGTAAGAAGAGTCCAGAAGCTCCAATCACAGCCATTCATTCTTCCTTATCCTCTTATGTCGACATCCAATCAATCCTTGTCCATAAACTACAACCTTATCTTCTGTCCACGTCACCCAAACCAATCAGGGAGCTTGAATATGAAATGCCACGGCATGAATTATGGTTGACCATATCTCGACACCTCGCCTTTCCGAAGATCTAGGATAGAATGCTAGCTACGACGGTTGTGCAGGGGTAAACTCTGGGCAGGGTAAGTTGGGAAGGGGAGTAACGTAACAAGCGCTCTTTTTATTCTTTCTACCTTTATTTGGTTCGTTGGGTGGGTTACGGCGTTGTATGTAAAGAGTTTCGTGGGCTTGTGTTTTTTTTAAGAGGGGAGT